>WSXT02088106.1:0-11799 GCA_011762715.2 Neuroterus valhalla
CGGGAGACAGTAATGGGACAATCATGGCCCAACAATGGCAAACATTGATCGGTTCCCAATGTCGGGTCAACCATGATGAACTACTATGGGCCAAGCTTGGGCCACTATTGGCATAAAATATATTGTTCAACAACGTTGGGCCAACGATGGGCCGATTATTACGATCGGCAGTCCATCGGGAATTCCTAGCTGGGGACTTTTAATCTTTTAGGATTTCTGTAACAACCCTGATATTCTTTCCATTCCTAACTAGTCATTTCATCTGAAATATAAATAATCCCTTATGAATTTCGTAGTGTGTAATAAAACTCGGAATATATGCGTGACGCGTCAAATCAGAGAAAAAATGTGTGGTGGATTTCTGATCGGATATTCTGTCCGCGTTTCTGATAAAACAAGAGGTTTGTTTACTATCCTGCTGTCAATATTTTTACACCCGCCTGCATCGTTACGAGATTCGGAACGGATTCGTAGATCCACACGCGAACGGAATGTTAAAAGATTAGGGGACTCCCTTTGTGCAAACACCCTTAAATTTTCAACGTCATTTTTATTTGTTTTTGTTCTTTATTCAGAATGTGTCCCCTAAGGATTGCAGAACTTCCGTTCCTTACTCTTTTTTACACAAATTTTACTACATCCCTTATCGTTACTTATACTCTAATATATACATGAAGCGCAGACGCATCATATTCTACTTGATTTTTGTTTGATCTTACTGCAAAATTTTCAGCTATTCTTATGATTCCATGTGCCTCCCCCCCCCCCTCTTACTCCCTCATTCTTCCTCTTTTACTCCTCTAGCTCTCTTTACCTCCTCTATCCATACTCCTTCCAGTCCCTCCTTCCCTAAAATGTTCATGACATTTTCTTACCATCCTTCCTTCCTCTCTATCCCTCTTATACAACCATCCCATGCATGCTTCCATGTTTCCTCTACCCACTCGTATAGTCTGCACTTTCTCTTTTCATTCTCCTCCCAACGCGTTACTCCCTTTTCTTCATATCCTAGTCTCCTTTTCGCTATTCTTGTCCGTTTTTTTCCTCCCTATGCTTTTTCCAGGTATTTCGTCAATTATTCTCTTCTTTTTACCTTGTACCGTTTATTGTATTTTGATCCACCCATCCTTCCCCATCTTTGTGCTACTTACATTTCGTTAACTCTTCCAATTCCTCATAGCCTCTGTTCCCTTCCACCCCTATACCACGCACTCCGAACAAATCTGTCCTCTCTTTTTCCCGACGCGTGTCTACTGCCCCCTTCCTCTTCATTTTACCTCTTTGTTACACTCTTCCGCTGACTGCCCCTCCCATTTCCTCTCTTAGTTTCTTATCTTATTTCCATTCCCTCCTTCCTGCCTTCGTTCCTAATTCATCCCCTCGAGCCTCTTCTCTTACGACATAACCGTTCTTCATTCCAGCCTCAATTACCATCTAATATGTCTCTCCTGTAACTCCTGTCTCTCCTTCTATCCTCATATCTCTGCCCCATAGCCTAATACTGGCCATGTTAACTTATCAAATAACCTTATTCGTCCCTTGCAATTTTTTTTGAACCCTCTCTTCTGAATTTCCGATATCTGTTCCATTACTTTCGCTGATTTTTTAATCCTTTCCCTATTATGCGCTCCATATTCTCATTCTTATGCACTATAAAACTAAGATCTCATGCATTTTTTCCCCGTATAGCTTTGTCCATCTCTTCCCTGTCCAATCAGTCAAACGCCACCTCTAAATCCACAAACATTGCTATTATCCCCCTTTTCCTCTTTTGATTTTGCTAATTATAATATTATTAGTTACATAAACATTATCAATCACTCATATACCTTTTCTTAACCCTCTCTTATTCGATGGAATCAACTCTTTTCTTTCTACCTTTGTCGTCAACCTCTCTGGTACTATACACTTATATATCTTGAATAATTTCGGCATCAGCTTCAACTTCCTATAATATTTAACCCTTTCTCCTTTTTTTGCTCATGTTGTCACTGTCCCATCTTACCATATTCCTATTTATCCCTCCCTGCTCGATACACATGCTGTCTTACCCTCCTTCAATGACCCTTTTGCCGTCTCTATTTCTTCTCCTGTAAAATCCTCTTCTCCGGCGTTTCCCTTCCCTCTTTCCCCTATTCAATTATTTTCTCTTCCCCTCCTTAAACCCAATGAAATACTTTTTCAATTATACCATTTCAATCTCCTGATTAACACTTTTTTTCTCTCTAATACTTTTCATACCTTCTTTGCGTTATCCTTTCCTGTCTCGTCATAAAACTTGTTCCTCTCCTCTTTTCTTGTATCGCATAACCATGACGCATTATACTTCCTTTTTCTTCTGTATTCTTCTGCGCTTCCTTTCCTTTTTCTTTCATTTTATCAGTTCCTTTCTCCCCCCTACATTCTTCATTGCAGATATTTCTTTTCCCTCCTCTACTGCTTCTATCTTGACTGTTTTTTTTCTATTTACTTTTATTATCACTAGTTCCATCTATTCGTTTGCATTCCCTTCTCCCATTTTCACCATCTCTTCTCTTTTTCTATAAATTCTTATATTCCTTCTCGTGACCAGATTGACTATTTCGTCGATTTGTTAAAAATAACCTTACCTTTACCTGAAATAAGGTTATGCCATTTTTTGCAACAAATCATTATTCCAAATTAAAAATATTCCTTTTCTATGAAAAAATCCATGTATTCGGTTTAAAATTGGCAAATTTTTTTCAAAATGCACTCCTTTGGAGAAAATAATTTTCTTTTGTTCAAGATTTGTCACCTAAGTTGAAAATTCGACAGTTTGTTAGAATACGGAACTATTTGATCTAAAATTGATTCATTTGTTCAAAAATCATATTTTTAAATTGAAAGTTAACTTTCTTTTGGATTATCCTTTCTTTTAGCTTCAAAATCGGAAAGTTACATCCAAAATTCTATTTTATTGTTAGGATATCAATTTTCTTAATAGATAACGCATTCTTTTAGTAGAAATTAAACTATTTGGTTGAAACTAGCAATGTTTTGCTAAGAATTCACTTTTTCATCTTTTTTTTGGGGTAATGATTCGTCGTGATAATTAGGAAATCCACTAATCGGTTCCAAAATTTTCGTCTTTTTGACTTTGAAATTAAATAATTTGATGAAATTCATATTTTGGGTTCGTTGAATATCTAATGTTCGAGGTAGAATATTAATTTCCTTGGTAGAAAATTATTTTTGGGTAATAATTCAACTATCTCGTTGCATCTAGCAATATTCCGATGAGGATTAATATTTTTTGTCAAAAAAAAACCAACTTATGAGTTTTTGTTAAAAATACTCTGCAAAAAACTGATTCGTTTAGTATTCGTTGTTCATATGATTAAAAATTGATGTTTTCGGTTATATAATCTAGCTACCTTATTTTTGGCTGAAAATTATATCATTCATAAGATGAGAATTCTTATTTCTGCGTAAAAAATTAACCTTTTCAGTTCAAAAGTTCAACTACTCGGATAAGAGTTAAACTGCTTTGTTAAAAATTCTTTCATGTTTTGAGATTCATTTCTCCGGTTAGAAATTCAACTGTTCTTTGAAAAGTCGTCGTCTACTTGAATGAAAATTGATTTTTTTGATCAAAAAATTGAATTTTTTATTTTGTTCAAAAATTATCATTCATGAGATGAAAATTCGTCTTTTTGGGTAGAACTTTAATCTTAATTGTTGAAGATGCATCTTTGTGAGCAACTCGTCTTTTTGAAACGAAAAATTATGAATCTTCTATGTGAGAAAGTCATTTATTAGTTTAGGTATTGACCTATTTTCTTGAAATAAATCGGTTGGATCCAACATTCGAACGTTAAATTTTATTGTTTCTAATTCAATGTTCTGAATCAAAGAATTGAAAATTTTGTTGAAAAATTAATTTATCGCCAATTTGTCTCTTGGTAGAAAACTAATCTTTTTGATGTAGAGTGCAGCTATATGGCCCGAAAATAAATTATTTTGGGGTAAGAAGTCTTTTTCAGTCTCCTATAGTTTATAACATGAAGAATTATTTTTGATTGATAACAAAAGGCAAATTTGCAACCAAATTTACTAAATACGTGAAAAAACAGAATACAAGTGAAATTTGTGCTAAATAAACAATTACGTCTTTTTATATTGGAAAGGGACTAAAGACAAATTTTCAGTTGTCAGAAATAGGTGACAGGGTGTCAAAAAAGCCTAAAATTGCTAACGTAATCCATGGACGACCCCAACCTTTTTTGTGTTCGTGCAGCTTTAAAGTAAATAGCTGCGGTTGGGGGTGGAGTTTGACAGAGGGGGTAGGGGTGCGATAAATTTCGCCGTGAAATCTGTACAATTTTTCGCTTGTGCTCTTGCTGAAAAGAGTCGGTACACCGTACAATGTTGTTGAGAGAGAGTGGGAGGGGTGTAGAGGGGATGAGAGTGATAGGAAGTGGGTGAAAGGGGTTAGGGGTGGCAGTGAGAGGTAGAAAGAAGAGGTGGGGGTGAAAACGGCGACCTTGACGTCACCCACACCGACCCGAAACTCAGCAACCTCGACGCACCCGTGGCCCACCCCTATTTGCCCCAACCCCACCGACGGCCTAGCTATCTAGACTGGAAGCTTTTCAGCCCCCGGCAACAAGCCACCCACCCAACCGACACCCAGGCATTGTGCGCGGATTGTCTCGCGAACTAGGCCGACTGCCATGCTGCCACCACCGTCGCCATTACTGTTACCACAATCATATACCTGATACATCCCCACCCCCCATCCCTATCCTGCCTTCCTGACAGCAGTCACATAGATAAGAATGTGCATATAATACATGTGCCTTATTCTGTGACACTTATGACTCCCGAGCCTATGCTTTATCTTTTATAGGTTATGCAGGAGTCTACTGTAGTCTGTGAAACAATGTGGGTGGAAAGTGTGTATGCGGAGCTTTCCATTTCGATTTCCGTTATCCGCGGTGGTATCCACTGCCTCCCTACACCCATGAGTCGAAGAAAGAAAGGGAGGCGGGAAGAGTGAAAGTTTGCTCTCCTGACCTCGAAATGTAACGAGAGTTGTGTAGGTCGGAGAGCAGATGAATTCGTGGCTCCTAATTCGTAATTCATAGAACTTGGAATGTGAATTCTTGAATTCACTTTGATTCGAGTCAATTTAGCGTAAGCTCTCTTGGATTAGTCTTGAGTTAACTGAAATTTCTTCCTCATTCGTATGAATTCGTCTTGCACTCGTCTTAATTTTGATTCATTATTCCTTTATTTTCATGGATAAATCTCAAACTCGCATGGGTTCATCTTTAAATTGAACAAATTAATCTTAAATTTGCATACATTTACTTCAAACTAAAATATACTTACCTTGGATTTGCAAGAATTCATTAAAAAATTTTACCAATTGATATTGGGTTTATCATAAACTCACGGGAATTTATTAAACATTTTTGTGAACTCTTCAACATTTTGAATTCTTATGAACTTTGAACTCACATGAATGAATCTTGAATTGACATAAATGCATCCTTACCCAGTGGGAAATTTACCATCGGCCCATTGCTTGGCCAATTTTGGCCAGGCGCTAGGCGTAGTCACCCCAAGATTGGTCCAATATCGCGCCAATGGTGAGTCTTGGCAATCTCCCACGGGGTATTTTTCAAGAATTATTTTCAAATCTTTGTTCATACATCTTAAATTCGCATAAACATATCTTGAACTCGCGTATATTTATCTCCAATGCGCATGAATTCATTTTTGAATCGTACGAATCAATCTTCAATTCGCATACATGTATCTGAAACTAAAATGTATCGACCTTTGATGTATCATCTTGATCTTGGATGTATCATGAACTCATGCGAATTCGTCGTTAACTTTTGAGCAACTCTTGATTTTCCATCAATACATCTTGAATTCGTATAACTCTTCTTGAATTCACATGAACTCTTTTCAAACTCACATGAATGAATCTTGAATTCACGTGAATTAACCTCGAAGTAATGTTAAGTTTTTATGAATTCCTCCTTATTTTTCATAAGGAAATTTGAAATTCTCATGAACATAACTTGAATTCACGTGAGTTGAACATGGAAAAATGCATGAGCTTATTATTTCTATGTATTCTTTTGAGTTCATCTCAAATTTCTATAAATTCCTCTTCAATTTTGATAAATACATCTTCAAGTCATCCTCAATTTACATAAATGGATCTTGAATTCACGTACATATTCATGTTGAATTTGCGTTGGTTCGTCTCGAAGTCGCTTTAATTCATTTATTTTGGATTCACATGAATTTAAGAATTTTTTTTAGAATTTCTGTGAATACATCTTGAATTCGCATAGATGTATCTTGAATTCACATATGTTTATCTCAAATTCGCGTAAATTCATCATCATAAAATCATAGGAGTTCATCTTGAAGATTTATTCATATGAATAAATCTTAATCTCACGTGAATTGCTCTTCCACTTATCTTCAGGTTGTAATAATCCCTTCCCTAATTTTCTTGAATACATTTCAAACTTTTTATGAATTTACATTGAATACACGTGAATTCATCTCTAATTTGGGTCTGTTCATCTCGAACTGACATGAATGAATCATAAATTCTTCCGGATTCATCCTGAATATCCTTGATTCCTCTTGGATTTCCATTAGTACGTCGTAAATTTGCTTGAATTTATCCTAAACTTAGATGAATGAATCTTGAATTTACGCGGATTTTTGTTGAATTTGGATAGATTCATCTACAAGTCGCTTGAATAATTCTCGAACGCAGGTGAGTTTTTAGAAATTTTTATGTGTTTATCATTATTTTACGTAAATTTATTTCTAATTTACATAAATGACTCTTGAATTTACGTAAATTTATATCAAGTTTGCGTGAATTTATTCTGAAATCGCTCTTATTCATTCATCTCGAATTTTCATGAATCCCTCTGAGATTTTCATTAATTTATTTTGAGTTCGCATGAGTAAATCTTGAACTCACATATATTCATCTGAACTTTGCATAAATTCATTTTGAACTCAAATATATTTATCTGGAGCTCGCATAAATGCATCTTGCATTCTCATGTATTCATCTTATGCACGTGTCATTATCTTAAATTAGAATGAATTCATTCTCAGTTTTTATGAATTCCTTTCAAATTTTCATGAATAAATCCTTAATTCGAATAAATTCATCCTGAGCTTATATATTTATCGAAAATTCGCATCCATTTGTGTTTTATTTACGTGAATTCGCCTTGAATTCACTTGTGTTCATATTGTGTTCAATCCTCATGAATTTATTTTAGATTCCCATTTACCCTCTTGAATTTTCATAAGTAGATATTGAATCTTCCTGAATTCATCTTGAACTTGGATGAATGAATCTTTTATTTACGTGAATCCATATTCATTTTCGTGAAATAATTCATCCATAAGTTGCTTGCATTAATCCTGAAACCCTCGTGTGTCGTAATTACACGGAGCGATTCAAGTATGACTGCTCTTTGCATCCATCCGGAAAGTGCCACGGTATATTTTTGGCACACGGGTATGGCTTTCGGTTTACTAACCAGTGAAGGCGTCGCACCTCCAAGAGCACCGATGATAAGAACAATTATTTTCACTGAATATTCTTGATGATATCGCTGAAGATGATTTCTGAGATCTTTGTACCTCTCCTTTTTCTCGGTTTCCTTGTCTCTGATGTCGTAGTCGGCTGGGGCCGAAAATTCAATCACGAACATAGTTCAGTCACGATTGTCAAGGAGCACCATGTCGGGTCTTGTGTGTTAGATGTGGGCTGTTGTCGAGAAATCGTGGTTCCAGTAGATTCGGCACTTCTCGTTTTCAACCTCGTTTTCAACAATAGACAAAGATTTTGGTGAAGCACTCTTAGGGCAGCATTGTGTCTGTACAAATATCTGAAATTTTCATGAATTTTTCTCGAGCTCGCTTACATCAATTTCTAACTTGCAATAATTCATCTGGAAATTACATGAATTCGTATTGAATTTGCTTCAGTTGGTCTTGAATTCACGCGTATTAATCTTGACTTGATATGAATTGATTAAGAACTCATGCGACATTTCTTTTTATTGGTATGAAATCCTTTAAAATTCGCATTTCGGAACTCGCTTCAGTTTGAACTTGCATATGTTTATCCCCAATTCGTATCAATTTATCCTTAATTCACTTGAAATCTCCTTCAACTCTTTATGAATTTATTAGGATTTGCCTGTGATAATTTTCAATGGACATGAATGAATTATGAAATAATGCGGTGTCATCTTAAATTCCCATGAATGCCTTTCGAATTTACATCTCCATTTTGCATGAATTCATTTTGGATCCAGGCGAATTCACGTTGAATTTACGTATAATCATCTTATTGCTTGAATTCACGTAAGTTCACCTTCAATTCTCGTGTGTTCATCTCGATTTTCATAAGTAGATCTTGAATTCTCATGAATTTATCTTGAACTTTGATAAATGAATCCTGTATTCACGTGAATTCACATTCATTTCCGTAAATTAAGTCATCTTTAAGTTGCTTGAATTAATCCTGAATGCACACGAATTTATCTTGAATTCTTGAGTGTATCTTAAATTTCGGTGAATCTTGAATTCATATCAATTATAACAAATCCTCGCAAATTATTCTTAAAGTGGCTTTCAAGCTTCCATTTTTAATCACTTTGCATGATTTTATCTTGAACTCACATATCGACAGCCACGTTGCAAAAGCCTGAAAGTTTTCAGGAGACGAGAAAAACTGCATAGTTTTCGTATTATGAACCATACAAATCGTCATAGACAAATCGTCATAGAGAGGTTATGAAGCATATTCGGCCGATTTTGGAGGCACTGAGATGTGCGCAAGGCCATCTTTAACTAGTACAGCTCACAACTTTATTTTTGCCAAAAAATGTTATTTCAGGCTTTTGCAACGTGGCTGTCGATATATTTATCTAAAATTTGAATAAATTCGTCTTGAAATCACGTCCATTTATCGTGAATTCTCTGATATATATATATTCATATCGACATTAAATAATCAAAAACTCATGCGAGCTCATCTTAGATTTTCATAAATTTATCTTGAATATGCTTGAATTAATTTTCAACTCGCATGAATCCATCTGGAATTTACATAAATTAATCTTTTCATTCATTCATTTTGAACCGACATCGAATTTGCTCTAATTCACGTAAGTTCATCTTGATTTCCATTAGTAGATCTCGAATTCGCATGAATTTATCTTTAACGTTGATAAATGAATCCTGTATCTACGTGAAATAGCATTCATTTTGGTGAATTATATTCGTGAATAAATATATATGGACACATGTTCAGTTTGCATGAATCCATTTTGAACTCACATATATTTATCTAAAATTTGCATGAATTCGTCTTGAAGTCACGTGTATTTATCGCGGATTCTCTGATACATATTTATATCAAAATCATTCAATCAAAAACTCGTGCGAGCTCATCTTAGATTCTCATGAACTTATCTTGAATTTGCTTGAATTGATTTTGAACTCGCATAAAATCATCAGGAATTTGCCTGAATCAATCAGGAACTCATGCGAGCTTTTTTTCAATTTTCATGAATTCCTCTAAAATTTGCATACATTTTTTTGAACTCGCTTTATCTTGAACTTACATATGTTTATCTCCAATTCGTGTAAATTCGTCCTTCATTCATTCATTTTAAACTGACATGAATTAATTTTAGAATAAAGCGGTGTCATCTTGAATTCCCATGAATTCCTTCAAAATTCACATCCTTCATTTGCTTAAATTCATTTTGTATCCACACGGATTCGCGTTGGATTTCCGTTTCATTATCTTGACATTGCTCGAATTCATGTAAGTTCATCTTGAATAATTCTCGTTTTTTCATCTTGATTTCCATAAGTTGATCCTACTTTTTCTATGGATTCACTTGAAACAGCTCATGCGAGTCCATCTTTAATGGAACTCCAGAAGATTCACTCTTCTCTAAAAAAAATAGTTGTGCCAGCTCTTGAATTATGAAATTTGATAATTTCGGGTTTTTTGCTTTTTTTCGAGAATTAGACGGAAAATATTTCACCAGGCCGAACAAAAATTTCTCGTCATGTTTTGTCCAAATTCTTAAATTTAGCAAAAACCTTCCAACATTTCATTTTGGGTTCGCTTTTTTGTGTCAGTTGAAAGCTTTCCGGTTTTCTCTTAAAAAACATGAAATGGATCTCTGATTTGAAAGCGTATTTTTGTAGGTGAAAGGATTGGGATATAGCCTCGAGGCTAATAAAAATGGAACCATCCGGCTGTACAAGAGGCGTAAAAGCTAGATCGTCGATTACAATGTAATTTTGAGACCCTAGTGGTTCTGGGAGCCCTCTTATGAGCATACGTATCTCCTGAATTGCTTTAATTGTCCGCCCAACCCTCCTTTAAGTCGGTCGAGCCTCTGGCTGCGGGTCTCGAGGCTTTTACTACAAGAATAAGTAGCCAAGGGTGGTCTATATGTATGAGACGAAATGAGCTTTGCTCACCCGAATGATTTCCCAAGCGACTTTGATACGCATCGAAAAATAAACAATGTTATTTGTTTCTGGCCCTAGTTCATTTTTTTTATGAAACTTTACTCACGTGAAATTCAAACATGTCCGCAACTCAATTCCAAGACCTTGTTTTTCCCTGATTCATTTAAAAACTTCTATTCCAAAAGTTTCGGAATGCGGAATTTATGCTAATGAAATTTCGAACGAAACTAAAATGTCCGAAAATAGGAATTTCCGACATTCCTCCTGGGACTCATTAAACAATACTGTAGCCAATTGTGACTCTAGGAAAAGTATCGTCCTTCTCAGCGGTATGAATGGCTGGGTTATTTTTCAATGCAAATGTACGGACAAGGTCTATGATTGTTCCGGAGAACCATGAACGAGCGGTAAAGGGAGAAAATTGTTCGGTGTTTGCTTGGAAAGAGGTTTTTCTATCACAAATACTTGCTGATACTAAAATGTTCCTAAATCAGATTGGAAAAACTTGCATACACCTTTCGCAAGTTTATCTACGCCCAAAATGCGCCTGAGTGTTTAGAAGATTGATGCTTCGTACCTATCTGACTAGGAGCTTTTTTGTGACAAGTGAAAATCAAAATTCAAAATGTAAAATTTCGCAATTAGGTAATTCGTAATATTTTATAAAATGAAAACCCCTACCGTCTGCAGCCGGATTTTGAAATAAGAACGCTCACATTCGCTTGAACATTTGGTCAGAGGAGAGGAAAACTGCAGAAAACCAGAACTCCTGAGCGGAGTCGATTATCGACAGGCGAGTTTAGATGTAGACATTCGATAGCATCGAATGTCTTCACCGATCCTCGGCGTCAAATCTCCCGCTCGACAGTACTTAAACGTAGTGGAAACACGACTATCGAGAATCCCGAACAGTCACCCACCCGAGCGCTAATCGCGCCCGTTCATGCTTGACATTCGAGATCCCACCCCAAGTCAAGAATTACCACGCAGCTACTACCGTCGCGTCGTTTTTATTTTATTCCCAGGAGTTGCAGATAATAACTTGAATTTTGGACGTTCAAGAGAAATTAGATTATTTTTTCAATTTTAAATTTCCTAATTTTCTATTAAAATGTCAACTATTTTCCTTTGTGGGTGATTTCTTTTTAATCTGATAGTCCTGGAATATTCGTTTATACTCTCTCCCTGTTACGGGTTCCGAGAGTCTCGGCATAACCTTCTCTCTATTCCTTTGCACACCTCACCACTAACTCAGGGGTGAGGGGGACCTACAGT
>WSXT02088128.1:0-26081 GCA_011762715.2 Neuroterus valhalla
GGGAAGGAGCGTTCCTTTACAAAGCCGCGGAGAAGGCAGCTGAAAGACTTGGCCTGGAACTCAACATCAGGAGTGAGGACAGTGCACTACTCCATCAAGATGCCTCACATCTCAAAGCACGGGTGAAGAAAGCGGATTCATGATTCAAACGAAAACTATGCATCTTATGAGAAATGTTGTCTCAAAAATTATTTTAATATTTCCAAAATGAATAATTCTGGTTTTTCAATTTTTTCGCACCTTGCATAGTTTGAGCGAAAACATGCATTTTTGATTTTTCAAAAATTTTTTGATGGATAAAACCAGAACCATTCTTTCGAAGGTTATCGAGCACACATATTAAAGACTACAGACAGACAGACTACTCCGTGAAAACAGTTTTTTCTTACTCAGGGGTTCTTAAAACTTGGAGATTCTATCCGAAAAAGTCAATTTCCATAAAAAACCAATACCTAGACACATTTTAATTTTTTATTTTTCTTAATCTGGTAAAAGATAGAATGATGTAACATTGAGGTTTTTTGTTCTGCTCTAGGCACTAAGAAATGAAATGAATCTTGCATTTTTTGTCTGTATTCACAATATTCAAGTAGTCATGAGAAATTTATATCGGAAGTTTTTGGATAAATACTTCTACTTAGTGCCACGTTTACACATTCAAATTGCGTAATACATACTAAAGTAAGAAACATAGTCCTGACGCGATGTGCTAATTTATTCATTTGCGGAAACATATCAATGCTCATCGAAAATGTTCAATAAAAAATTTTCTCACGTGGCAACAGACTTTCTAAATTGATACATGTACACTTTCGGTCTTTTATTTAATAACGACACCGTGTTATTTTTTCATATGCGTTTTGAATCGAGAAACTGAATCATTCTCAAAATCAACTTCTCTATTTTTTATAAAAATGAATAATAAATTATAATGTGTAATAAATTACAATTTATAATTGAAGGAATCTTTTTGCGATGTTTTTATTCATTCATGTGTAAAAATATATTACAATTTCCCAACCATAGATCATTCTTCTAGTCAATATCGACATCCTGTGTCATCAGCCATACTGATATCGTTTGACATATAAAAAGGAATAACAAATCTCAACGCAACGCATGTGTGGAAATATATTAAAATTGTTATAAACACATTGAATCAGAATTGATCTGATGTAGCATGAGATTGTTTGAAAATCCTCGTTTCATATTTTTTGTCGTGAATGAGAACGTTGCACCTTTGGATCGTTCAATGTGCTCCCCGCACTTGGAAACAAGGTTATTTTTGTACATTTTCTCCTTATTTACAATAGATAAGTTTTTTATAACGGAATTTTTCGGGATGTTTTTCGAGCAAACACTCATTGCCACATCATTTATGGAAAAACTTTAGTGATGTTACATTACTGGAAGTTTTAATTCGTATTACATTTGTATTTCGTGGGATTTTTCGAAAAAACAGGAGCAACCATACTTTCCACGAGGATGATGATGAGGAAAACCATGTTTTGGGCAAAGAGGACTTTGAGGATCCTCAGGGTAATCTTTTAGACGGAGAAAAGATACTTCCTTAATGTCGCGTCTGTGCTATACAATAAAAGTAAACAGGAAGAGATCTAGAAAAAAATTTTGGGGAGGGTCCGATCGAAGAATTCAAAAATAAAAGATATTTCGGCTTTCACAAAAAGTAACGTTATCATTGTGCTAGACAAACTAGAATTTTTTTGATAGTAATTGCTTATTAAATTGTATGTTTATTTGCGTTATTTGAGTTTCATTTTCGAAAAACAGGCACAAGAATAAAAAGTTTAATGAAAGAAACTGTCGATTGTGATCATAATTTATCAGGAAATTTTTATTAATTAGATGTTGATAACACACAATATAATATTATAAAATATCAAAATGACTCTTTGACAGTATACGAATTGGATAAAGATATTTGAATACATAAAATCCTCTGTTTTGAAGATCAGGAAGGCCATTTCCAGGATAATGTCAATTCTGTTCGTTTTTTTTTGCAAGAATATCCAGTATTCGATCACTGGTAACATCCATATCTCTGTGAATGTTGAACAGCGCCATTACATTAGATCGTTCTTCTCCAGTCCTGTTGCGCAAATAAGTCTTCAATCTTCACAAAGTGCAGAACGACCCTTCATTTTTCGAATGCGATAAACTTATAATTACCTCTTCCACATCTTCATTTCAACCTGTAAGTCTTCCACAGTCCCCGTGACGTTATTGGGCCATTCCCCTTCGAAAATATAGACGGTTTTGTTTAATTCCTTTCCATCGAGTTCTGCGCATTTTTCTGGAATGATATTCTGTATCCTTGATAGTAGTGATCGATATTCAAGATATCTCGCGTCCAGCTTTTCTAGATATTTATCAAAAAATGGAATGAATATGGATCACCGATAATATTCTTTAGCATTTCCATTATAGCTCTTCCGATTATTTTGACGTACAGCTCGATCACTATCTCAGTACCAACCTCCTCAGGAATTTGGATCGCAACCACAACCAATGCAATGATGAATTGAACTGCTTAGATGGAAGCAAGCAAGCTGTTTGACTGTATTCCATCAGATCTTATTCTAAGCTCATCCAGTTCTTCGAGCGCTGAACAGATAAATTTCAGTACTTCATGAAACAATACCGGAGAAGCCAAATGTTCGACCCATTGCGTTACGCAAAATTTTAGAAGATGCGTCTGCTTGGCAACAGGATTTGCTAAGATTGTGCTTTTTCACCAAATTTCCAGCCTTGCTAGATAGACGAAAGAAATTGACGACCTGCTTGGCTGTTCCTATGCAGTTCTAGATTAGTATGTTTACTAAGGATACTTTCGTAACCACGAAAGTTGGAATCTCAAAACCTTCTTGTAAATTTCCGTTGTTGGAAACACAAAATCAGCTTCTTGTGTCCATACATCCACAAGAAGCTCGTACATCATAGTATTGTCGAGTTTTCTTCTGCAAAACCGTTGGACATCATTAACATGATCTTGACATTTTCATGACTCCTGTAATTCATAACACAAATTTTTTTCGATTCGCACAATAATTATTGGAGACTCAAATTTTATTTGACATTATATCATGTGAAAATTTGAAATACTTACTTTCAGATCAGGTTCGTGATCATCTTCCTTGTCATGCCGCGATATTTTTGCTTTTGATGATTCTTTGGCCTGTTCAACTGATCACTCAAGTTTAGTATCAGCACTTTTTGGTTTCAAAAAATACGTCATTTTCGAAGAGGCTATGATACGGAAGTTTTACCGCAGAAAATGAAGTGTTTAATTATGGGTTATTTCAGTTTCTTAGCTCAATCAGGCATTTATAAACGAATGATGCACGCATTAATTTACGAGCAGGGAATGGTGGGGTCCCTTCTCGTGTTCGTTGTAGAGAGCAGTCAGTGTGTATATAGCATCATATGAACATAGATTTGGCAGCAATTCTAAATAATGACTCGAGGAAGAGAAGCCTCTTAAATGAAGTTAACGTATCTTCCGTTGTCAGTGTAATTCACAGTACACACTACAAATGATTCATGTTTAGAACTACCTGTACAATACGCCGTCCCGAATTTAGAATATCTGGCCGTTTTAAGGAGCTTCTCTGATTCTTGACGGTCTACAAATAGTCTACGGACATCCGGAGCAATCCAGAGACCGTCTCCTACGCTTGAAGGACCGTGTGCTGTACGGGTATTGAGATTTAAGGAAGTCCGATATTTCGGGGGAGGGGTCCGCACCCCCAGGACCAACCTTTGGATCCGGAACGGTGTAATGTAAAGTAAGTTGCAGCTAGCATAGTATTACCCTTGATCAATGGGATCCGTCACGATGTATCCAAATTCTTGCCTACATAGGATTCTGCGTTTAAATAAGGCAGGCTGTGTTGTCTGAAATTCAATATCGTTCTGGCTAAGTTGAATCTGTTCACATTTCCGCCATTGCATGCCTATTAGACCCGAAGTTTGTGGAATTATATTTCTAAATTACTTACCTTCCTTGAGATCAATCACTCAAATAAGATATAATGTTTGCATGATCGCGCATGAGGAAACTGAAAATCTTTCGAGAAAATCGGGTGTATATCTCTGATCCTTCCTGAGGTTATATAGATTTCTTCCAGGAGAATCACATTACATAGATTTGAATCATACATTGTATAACCCTCGCAATGGAAAAGCTTTGATATAATAAGTCCTCTCTAACTGTTCCGACTGAAAATAAGCTTTTCAATAGATATAAAAATAGCTTCTAATGAAATGTTGGGAGGCACATTGCCAACTTAAGGGGATGCCCAATATTTCTTCTCAGTTTTCAAAGAATGACTCTTTTACATAGTTTGTTTGTGCAATTTCAATCCGAAACAAAAACTTGCACGCAATTAAGGTCTTGGACACAGCCTGATAAATTGAGATAATGAACTATGTATTTCGAAATATGCTCAGCTACTGAGGCGATACGTATCTCCTCCAACAACCTAAGAGCTGTCAAAGTTTAATCTTTGCTGCCATCAAAGTATATGACACATATAGAATTTTCAAGGTAAGTTTCATCATTCGACTAAAAACCGAATTTCACGATCTAAACTTCTCTTGTTTCAATTAATATTATAATTCCGACAAAATATAATGAAGCGTGAAAATTTTGACAGGCTAAGAGGAATCAGGGAATGGGAGAATATGGTAATATGCAATTATGTTTAGCCTGTTATGGAGAAGTTTGAAATGAACAATATGTTATCCAACGTAAAAATAATTTGGCGGACCTAAAAAAAGCCATTTTATATTTTTAGAATAGTAGATTATTTCAAAAATTCAGTAATTTTCTTCTGTGTTATGGGACTTTCGCTATCAACATTGAACTACACAAAAAAGGGGGGATGAGGGGGCCCTAACAATAACCCCTTCTTGTGAGATCCAATGCACGGGAGTGAGCAGTCTGCCCACTCTTGTCACACACGCCAACCCCCACCATTCTCAACGGACCAATCACATGCAACCGCCTACGTTGTCAATGAGTTCGTCGCAGTTTTTGGTTGGTCATTGTTGTACTTCAAATTAGAGAGGTTATCACCATGGCGGGAAATAAAATTCTCTTCGAATTATTGAACTTCGAATTATCGAGAAATATTAACATGGGAAACATCAGGTTTCAGCCGGGGCCGAAAAAAGGTCGAATGATCGAAAATTCGAATTATGAAGGTTCGAATTATCGAGGTTTTACTGTATATCTATGTCTTTGGCTGCCTGCAGCACCGACGTGCCTGCATGGGCGGCAGCCCGTAGACTTATGTCTCAACTCCGAACGACTATTGATGTTTCAGATAAATCAAGTCCTATATGAGATTACTGTGACTAACTCCAAGTGGATCTGAGTGATGCAGTAACATCATTGTTAGCTACACTCTTACAACCGGTATCAGCAAAAGTTTATGCAAACTGCATCGTTTTGTCCGAAAACGCGCATGTTTATCTCCATCTACTACTGCTAACATTATTAGAAGAACGAAATTTGAAAATTGCACAACTTTTCATGTTTTCACCTGAAAAATTCAAAGATAGACCTTCGAAGAATAAACAGAAGAAATAATCCGATAAGAAACAAATTTTGCAGGTGTTTTTCTAGTATGGATAGGCACATTTCGTTGGGTAGGCATTCCCGATCAGAGAAACAAGTGTAAAAATGGCCCACCTCAACGGACATCTCCTCACTTAGAATACCCTCCTGTTATATGGAAACAGTTATCATATTTTAGATAAACTACTTCCACGTAGTTACTGCTGTCCGATTTGTAAGACTCATTTAGTATAGAGTGACTGTCTTTGATCTCACCGAGGAAAATTGAGGATTGACTCGCTGAGATCTATGACAAGAATGTTTCGGAAACCTCTTTACGTAAACGTGTTGATCTTTAGTAACTTTGATGTCTCTAGATTCGGCTTGCTGAGATGAATGCGTGATGCAGATAACAGAGTAAAAATAAAGTGGTATCAGTTCATGGAATTGTCAATATTACCCTTAACAATGATTCTTGAAGCGTAGCGCAGCCAAAGTTTGTAATGCCGATTGAAATAAAATACATGAATCCTTAGATGATTGAAGAAATAGCACAACAATCGTTAAATACGAAAACTCAGAATCTAAAAAACCATTCTCACATTATCGAAGAAACACAAATTTAGAATAGAGGAACTTGACTAAAATCCAAGAATTATCATTTAGTTTTCAGACTATTATGAAACAGAGGAACAAAAGAGTTACAAGTTCCGAAATTGAAATCGCAGGTTGCAATTTAGAATTTCAGGGAGGCGACCTGATGTTTGGAAATTTTCTTCAATTGGAAGAGAGAAGCGGCACAAATTTTTCATATTCTCTCAATAAGATTGATTTCTGAGAAATCAAGTGACACGAAATTCTATTCAGGGAAATGTGAAGGGATGAGAGTCTGAAATCTCATAACAGCTGATACCTGAGTTTCAGGAAGATGCTGATATATTCGCAAATTTCCGTAAAAGTTGGTGCTTTCTCCCCCGTTATAACTGTCACGTGAATGTATCAGTTCGATGAAATTTCCCGAATAGGCGTCGAATTTCCGAATATGGACCTAGAATTCGTAATCATAGACTGAAACTACCCCCTAGTTATGACTTTTATGGAAATCAATTATTTAAATAAGTCTTCTGAATTCCGGGTTATGTTTTCAAGCTTCCTAATCACAACCCGCAATGTGTTGTCTCTTATTTCAAAACCAAATCTTACTAGCTCCAAATTGTGGTTATAGGAATTTTCAACCTGAAATTATTATCTTGCAATTTAATTATCTCTCTCAAACTATTCCATAAGATATTACTAATTTAGTAAAATGTTTGAATATACTGGTATTAGTCTGCATAAGTATTTATTGCTCATGGCTTTTTTCTGATAATAGGTGTTCATATAAATATTCTTTTCTACATCACAAGCTTTCATTATTCTGCATAGACGCTTGTCCGTTTCGAATAATTTTCATTATTCTCACTATTGTCAAATCACTTTATCTCATTTTTGATACATTCATCACGCGTTAGAGTGCCGGTATCGGGGGTTGTTGGTCCTCGAACGAGAAGTGATGGAAATCCAGTTCGAACCAGATTTGAAGCGATGACTGACCAGGCGAACGTAAACACTCAGGACCGTATGTATAGTCTCTGAACCGGTGTGTGAATACGTGCGTCGCACGTCTCAAAGTAAGCAACTTCTATACTACGCATTACGGTACTGCCTTTTCAAGGCTGATGGGTCGTCGTACAAGGCTCGGGAGGAGGGACAGAATTACTCAAGCGTGAACAGCTGAGAAACTGGCACTCTAGGAAGTGTCCTCAAGGCAAGAGATGAGTTTACTTTGTAAACCATTTTCTGCTATGCAGTTTAACAATAGAATCTTGCGATTAGTCAAGCCCCCGGAATTGCTATTAACCGGCTTTGGCCTTCTCTTGCGATTGCTTGTACGTGAACATGTGCTGTTCTTGCTAAGCAGAGGGCGTGACAAGGACCTTTTACCAAACCCCTTCTGAACCGTTTCGTCCACAAGCGACAGTCTCGGGAGGACATTTCTCGAGCAGAATAGTCACGCGATCCTAGAGTTACTGTTATATAAACTACCTGTCCCTCAAAAGCTCAATAATCCCTGGAAACAGTTTAAGAATCAATACAAATTACATACATGCTTGAATTCATAAGATTGGAGTCTTTTTTTCATGATTCTGATAATACATCAATATGAAGCTATAGATACGTAATATACAGGGTGTCCAAAAAGTCCCGGGACGGTTGGATATTTCCTCAGGTAGAATATTTTTTTAAAAATTGAAGGTCATTCCTGGAGTATATTCCAATGAGAAATTCAACGGTGCCCTTCATTTTGACCTTGTAGTTGACCTCCGTGGCTTTTTGAAGGTCAACTTTGTTTTTAAAAATGCAAACTCCCTTTTTTTACATCTGCAATCGATAGAACGGAAAATTCTACATTCAGATACGTACCCAAATCATAGGTCAATTGTAAAGTTCTAGGTCATTCAGAGGTGATTTGAAATTAACAAAGTTTTCCGATAGGTCAGTGCAATTCCTGTAGTAAATTTCAACGAGAAATTCATTGGTGTGCTCTGTATTGATGTCGGTGATGATCTTCAAGTTTTTTTGAAGGTTTTTTCCAAACAGTTCACGTTTACGTATAGCATCACTCAGGAACAACGACGTGGATGTAGTAAATTCTGGTCCTTTTGGGGTGCTTGATTAGCGTGAGTTCCCTTACCTCTCACGTTTCGGGGTGCTTGATTAGCGTGCGTCCCCTTGCCTCTAACATTTCAGGGTGCTCTAACTGACCTTAAACGTTACAATTGACCTTTGACTTGGGTACGTATCTAAAGTAGAATTTTCGCTCTATCGATTGCAGATGTGAAAAAGGTGGTTTTCAATGAAAAAAAAATTACCTTCAAAAAGCCATGAGGGTCAACTCCAAGGTCAAAATGAAGGTCACCATTGAATTCCTTGTTACAATTTACCTCAGGAAGGACCTTCACTTTTTTGAAAAATATTTTACCTGAAGAAATATTCAACCGTTCCGACACTTTTTGGACAACCTGTGTATGAACAAGTTGATCAAATTAAACTCTTTTTTCTGCGCAAAAGATACTTAATAACTTCTCTTATTTATTGAAGATAATAAATCAAATGATTATACTCTCACAATACTTGATGGTTATGTGAGTATCGATCTAGCTGCCCCACCACTCAGTGGTACATGCAAATAATAATCTATAAAAACAGTCATCACCTTCAACGAAATCCTCCTTGAGCTTTCTGTCGTTATCTCCGCTCGTTTAGAAAAACAATGAAGATTGTCATCATATCATATGCCTGCGTGGCGTTGCTCAATTTTGCAAGTGAGTGTACCTTACATTATTCTATATGTTTTAGTATTGATATGAACGAAATTATTAAATATTATGAAATATGACTTAAGAACTGACAATTATAGAAATTATTTGTTTATGTAGAAAAAAGTTAATGACAAGTTTAAAGAAACATCAATCATTGTTGGTCTATGGCAAATGTCTGAACTGCACTATTCCTTTAAAATAAGTATTAATTCAAAATTCCTCTTCTCATTTTGCGGTATAATGTTTCGTTTTGAAAACTGTCGTTCTCGGGTGGTATAAGATTCTTCCATATTTTTATCTTCTGAATGTTCCGAATTCTGTAATCCCCAGAATTATTCGCATCACTTAAAGTATCTAGACGCTCTGAATCCTCTGCATTTTCTCAGTTTTCCGAATTCCCTCACTTCTCTGAATTTTCTCAAATATCTCAATTTTTGAGATTCTCAGAATTATTTCAATTCTCCTTAATCTTCGAAGTCGCTGTAGTTTTTGTATTTTCCGAATACTCTGCTCTTAGAGAAATTCCATGAGACCATAATAAAGAATGAATTGTGCAACCAGAATTTTCCTTTCCTAACTACTCGTCCACTCGATTACACTCTCTTTCCTAGTGTAGCCAAATTTCATGAACCCTTTCCTACAGTAGACGGAGCATCAGCAGTGCATCAGTTACATCCACCTCCAGGAAGCTACCTTATAGTAACACAGCAGGTTCCACCTGGCTTCCCAAAACTTGTACTTGAAGGAAATCTCCAAGTGTATGACGCTAAACGTCCGCCACTATACTTTGCACCATGGCACGCAATGATATTACTGGATAATGACGAGATCTATTATGTACCTCTTCAACGCGTCGATGTAGATGGTCTATTAAGCAATGAACATTATAGTAGTTTACAATACTACAAATGTTTTATTGCGAGAAAAGGTATGCGTGGTGTGGAAGGAGATCTTGAGCCTCAAACACATCCCCTGGGACATGTTTCGATGATTCGAGTAATGGGGCCGAGAACTAATGTTGTAGGAGCTCTTAGACCTTCACCATATTATAGCGTTCATGTATGACGATTAATTTTCTCCTAGAAGGAACTACATATCGCAGTCTTTTCTGATTCAAAATTTCGATTTCTCACTTTCTTCCTCGACATAACTATCGTAATTTTCCTGTTACTCCTGTACTCCAGAAATAAACACATACATACTTCAGATGAAGTTTTGATTTCTCCACACAACTCTTCGCGACTCTGTCTCATACCTTAATCCTCATCTCTTTGCCTTAAGATGCAGCAATCCAATTGACGTGCAGATTTGAGGAAGCAAGAAGACAAAAGCCAGGAAGCGGAGAAGAGCGTAAATGTGGCAAAAAGAACCAAACATTTATTGCATGGAAACGTGATTGTGAACCATATTAGAGTGAACTTCTGCACGCTTTTACAAGGCTAAAAAAGGAAGGACTATTCCAATAACCAGATATTGTCAACCAACGAATCTCGTTTTATTCATCGAAAAAGCTTTTTTAGAAATTAAAAATGCGCATTTACGCTCGAACTATGAAAGCTTAAAGAAATGTTGAGAAGCAAAATGATTTCGTTTTCCTTATTAGGTGCACAGTTTCTATTTGAATCGTAAAAAATGCTAATAAAAATGGAAAATTTCATTTTTCAGAAAAACTATGCAAGATGCGGGAAAATTGCATGTATCAATTGTATGTATTATATTGCATATAAGACACATCTTTTTTGTTCCAATCGTGATGAGAGTTTTTAGATAGTGAAAAATTCCATTTGCTATCTAAGTTAGACGAGATATGAATCTCAAGGGCGAGTATTGTAATTGGAACGTGTTCCTTAAGGCCGATTGAGCCTCAAGTAAATTGAGTGGTGCGAGGTTTATTGAGTCATACATATTTTTAATGCCTAATTTCTGTAGATGTATTCAGTTTCTTAATGGATACATTACACGGGATGTAATAAATAATGATATCAAAAACTAAATGTATAAAATACATGCATATATTAAATTTGTTTATAATAAAAATCGACGACAGTGATGCTGATCTTAGCAAGTTTAGATTTTCAAATTGACCTGAATTTGTCAGACATTTTTAATTATATGCTTCAGGAGTTTGTGGAAAACGAAAATCTAATTCAAATCAGAAAGTTTAGCAATTGAACATACTGAATATGAAACGAGATCCAATCAACCTCAATAGATACAGGTCTATTGCTCTGCTTAATTCATTTCTAAAAATTTTATCACAAATTTCGCTGCCTATCTTGAGGGAACTGGACAGACACGTAAATGCCATTGTGATTGATTTCGCGAGAGCTTTCTCATTAGTGGATCACTCTCATATTTGGTCAAAACTCTTGGATGTTGGGGTCAGAAAAAAAATATACAGAATTTTAAAAAGTCTGTACAAGAAGGCTTCAACTTGCGTGAAAGTAGGGGACAAGATTTCGATGATATCCAAATCCCAATTATGTTTAACTTCATAACCTCGGATATTGAACGTTTTTCCAGGAAAAGGAAATATTGAAAAAGAGGCCATTAGGCAGGGAGAGAAACGGATGAAGATAGGGAATGATTGAAACGCTTTCGCTGTTGTAACGCGACTTCCACGTCTTCCAGGCTCGAACACTTTATTCGATGGAGGCGCAATGTTTGCAGCCTGATTCCCTGTCTCACCTCAACTAATAATTCTCATAAATTGTCAACGTTTATTACAATATGAACATCTATATGAGCTGACCGCTTAATTCCGATATTTTAATGAGTATCTAATAATTTAGTTACTGTAAATCCAGTCGAGGTGATCCGCTTTTAGACTACCTTGAGTTTGTCTATTTTTTATTAGTGAGCGCTGGTTTGATCGTGTCTTTCCGAATCTGTCTTTTGAGCTCGCAAAGGTTCTCGCAAACTTTGCAGTGAGCTTTCTGCCTTAGGCCTACATACGCCAGCTCATTTTTCTGCAGCCACCTTCTACAATAAAAAATAAAATTAATTCAAAATTTTTTTTTACGTTCTTCTTCTTGTTCTTAAGACCACCGCATGCGCGAGTATCCGAATATAAGGACAACAACCGTTATTTGAACAGGTAACCTTTAGTATTTCATACAAAAAATTATTTTGTTTTCAAATTTTTTCTCGCGCAACTTACCTTCACACGATAATGTTGAAATCGGTATCTTATATTTCCTGTGAACGTAAGGTGCGCACAAAAATATAAAATTTTCAGGATATCCGTCAAATGACCCTAATTATGTGATAAACAAGTTAAAAATAACAGTAGTGTAAAGTATTGAAGAGAAAGGAACTCAAAATAATCAGGTTAATGATTTCGACTATATACATTAACCTGTATAACACGTGCTGATAAAGGCGATATTACAGTAGTTCTAGAAAAATCTGATTACACAGACGAAATGGTAGTAAAGTTGAATGATTTTTCTACTTTCGAGAAAATCGAACCCTTTAATTATCATTCGGAGGAAAACTTTTATCAAACCTTACAAATGAAGATTTAGAGAATTTCTAGGGATACTTACATACAAAGACAGAATCCTATTACCAATACCAAAAATACAGCTAGAATTTATGGACTTCCTTAAATCCATAAAGACAATTATCCTTTGAGACCAGTAAAGGTGTTAGTACGATAAATTCTTCTACACATTACATGGCTAAAGTTTTTAACAACATCGTAAATTCTGTTCTCCAGAAACGAAAGTCTTTATTAGGAATGCTGTAGAAGTAAAACAGAAACTTGACAAAAGTACAATACCTCCTTATCATATCATGACCTCTCTCGATGTTTCCTCATCATTTACAAACGTTCCTATAGATCTGGTATCTAACAGTATTGTAACAGTATTGGTGAGGTTACGGCTTTACCTCTAGATGAATTCAAGGAATGTATCGAATTTTTATGGAAAATACATATTTTTATTTCGACAAAACTTATTACAGACAAATATTTGGAGCCTCAATGAAATCCCCTATTTCGAACTCTTTAGCGGACATTGTTATGCAGGATCTTGAATTTGGAATTCTCAACGAGCTAGAACTTGAAGTAATATCTTATTCTAGATACGTGGATGACACCTTTTTAATTGTTCCTGAAGACAAGATCTCTGCAAGAGTTGAAACTTGCAATTCTTCCCGTAATAGATTACCATTTCCCCGCAGAATTGAAAACAATTAGAGTATTAACTTGCTTGAAACCAGCATCATCGCAAATCACAACGGCTCCATCTCAAAAAATTAGTATCGAAAATCAACTTACTCTGGTCGATTACTCAACTTCCTATCAAAACACCCCGTACATAAAAAATCGCTATCATCAAAAACTTAGTTGACTCTGCCATCCTTCCGACTAATGGAAGATTCCATAGGGAAGATCTGAATGATGTTGAACATTATTTTTATTCTTGAATAACGATCTACAATATATATCTGAGAAGGAACAATAACCAGAAAGACGTCGATCATGATGTTACATTCTTTGAGAACGTTAAAAGACTTAGAAACACTATCAAATTTTTTTTATTTCGTCCCTTAACCCTGCCAATACCCTATTTCCTCTTACTATCTCTGTTTAAAGTTTCTGAAAAAAGTTGCAACTTTCATTTTTTTCAATGCTCTGCGTACTAGCACCTCATGAAAATTACTCACTATACTGCTGGGTCTCCTATTGCTCATATTTGGGTGGTGATTGTCTGACTATCAAAGTTATCTTTCTTGGGTGCAGAGGGATGAAAAAATTTTCGCATTTTTACAATACAAGGAAACGTGGAAAGTAAAGATCGGTATGATAATAATAAGTCATTTAAGTGAGCTCGATCAAGTTTATTTATAAGATAGTCAACAAAACTCTCGCATTTGCCTAATCTGAACATCACCATATGTCAGTGAAGCATTGCTTCATAAAGGGCCTGCCAGGGAGGAACCACACCATGGAAAAACTTCTCCACAGAGATTCATTTCCAAAATAGGAATATTTCATTATCAGCTAATTAAGGTTCACATGGAACTATGAACGACTCTCTGTTCAATTGAATGGATAGGTAACAAATAGATAGATTTCTGCTTTTATTCGAGAATTCCAAAAACAAAGTGCCGTGGAGTGACGCTTTTCCCCTTCAGATGCCCTGTAGCTCTTTCTATTTCTATTCAATAAATCGATTGTGTGGTGAAACTCTCAACTCTCCCACAACATTAGTTCTTGGCCCGATGAGTCGAAGTATTGAGACACGGTGTGGCATTGCTACTGAAGGCATAAGGTCTCCTTCAACACCTTTCAACTGATTTCTTTGTATAAAACATCTGTATTTTTGGTAAGAATCAAAATGTTCATTATCTGAACCAACACGTTGGAGTGGTACGTAATAGGATTCGTCCGTATCAAGCATAATTATGGCGTGCCATTCTGGAACATTGCGTGGCGGAGAATCAGCCTTATAAGTTTCAAGCTCTCCTTCAAGCACAAATTTAGGAAGGCCAGCTGGCAGAATTTGCTTCACTGTGAGGGTGCTTCCGGGTGGTGGATGTAACCGATGCACCCTTGACGTACCGTCCGCCTTGAAATCTACCCAAAAAAATTATCATTAGCAGAAAGAAATACACTCGAGCGGAGAAAGATTTTGTTGCATAAAGTATATTATGTTAAGGACTCAGTGACCGAAATTTGGATTCATGCAGTTGATCTATTGAGTGACTTTTTCACTCAACTTCCATTTTCGAATTACCAAAAAACAATTGAGGATAAGTATGAATGAACGATGAAAAAATTATGTCTGACGACACTAATGTGATATTGAACATAATTTTTAGCATCAATATGATTCTTTCGGTGGTGAATAAATTTATCATTGTTCATTCGATAAGAAGAATCAATTTTTCATATTTTTATCATGTCCAAATCGTGGGTACGGTAATGCGTCCATTTTTATGAATTCTTCAATCGTGACATCAAACTCAGTATTAAAGACTCCAAGAAAAACTCTGTCAAGTCAATCCTCACGAAATCAACCAAAATTTTGAAGCGTTAAGTACCATTTATGTAAAATTTCCTAACTAGAAATTGCAAATATTAACATCCAGTTTGATGTCAGTAGACCTTTAAACGTCGTTGCTCTATTCCGATAAAAATATTCAACAAATTTTGAATTATCACCATCAATTGAATCAACAGATATTTACCTTGAGAATTTTCACACCATGTCGTAGTCAGGTATTCCGGAATATCCATTAGGAGTCGTCCATAAACTACGTAGCCAATTTTAGGGGGAGGGTTGGTTGTAAGAAATACTACGGTCATTCACGGAAGGGGTGGGGGGCAGTTTCAAACAGATCTACGTAGCCTTCATCGAAACTCCATTAAATAATTTATTAATATTTAAACTCTAATACATTATGTTTGATTGTAGAAAAAAAAGTTCAATTATTGTCACGCTGAAATTGCTATTAAGAAAACTTGTAATTCAGAAATTACAGGGCGGCGATTCGGCGGACGCTTCCAAAACCCGGTCTTTACCCGGTTCCTCACGGTCAAGTTTTTCAATTTTCCTGGTCGACTAGAAGCAACATATTTATATTTGTCGCAAAACGCTTACATTTATTTCTATTCAAATCTAAACATCCTTTAACACAACAGATCAAACATTGCAAAACAACCTAATCCTAAAAAGAATACTCTAATTTCCAACAACAAAAATATCATTTTTCTACAAAAATTAGAACAGTTAAACTTATAATTTAAAAAATCAATCTAAAGTCGAATATTCAAACGAAAAGATTGATTTTCAAGAAGGAAGAATCATTTTCTAAGAAAAAATATGAAGTTTTAACAAAATAGTCAAATTTCAAAGTCAAAAAATAATTATTTTCAACCAGAAATGGAACAGTAACATTTTCAGTTTAAAAACCCAATTTCAAATAAGCTGAAGTGCTTGATACTCAAAAAAAGAATCCTTAACTAAAGGAGTTGAGTTTTCAAACAGATAAATTAACTTCTACTGAAAAGATGAATCGTCAACGAGAATTGCATTACTCAAATGTTTAATTTAAAAAAATTGATGTCTAACTGAAAAAAAATATTCTTAACTGAAACTTTGAAATTTTCAATTGGAATGAGTTAAATTTTCAGTTGAAAAAAATTACTTATAACAAAAAAAAACTAACTTTCAACCAGAAAAAAAACTAACTTTTTAAATGAATCATTACATTTTCACAAAATATGATGAAGAACAAAATGAAACTGTAAATTTTTAAATGAAAAAGTTGAATTTTAAACCAAAAACAGAAGGACGAATTTTTAACTGAAATGAGAAATATTTAACTATAATAATTCAATGTTTGAAAAAAATTTAATTTTCAAGCCAAAAATACAATTTTTCAACAGAATGGTTGAAATTCGAATCATAAAAAAGAAATTTTCAAACAAAAATGGGAAAGTGACATTTTTAGCTTGAAAAATCAATTTAGAACCCAACATGGGAGTTTTCAATTAGATGAATGTTCCACTAAAATGAAAAATGTTTGACTGCATTACTTGAATTGTTTACCGTAAAGAAAAATTTTCGAAGAAGAATATTACCTCCTGAAGATAACGATCATTTTGTACAAAGAATTGATTCTTCAACAAAATATGCGATGTTCAACGGAATAATGGAATGCTCAATTCAAAAAGACACATTTTTACCAAAGCGTCGAATTTTGAACTAGGAAAAACCAACCAAAAAAGGTGAGTTGATTCTTAACGAAGTAGTTACAATTTCAACCAGAGGTGAATTTTGAATCGAAATAATGCAAATTTAACGAGAAAATTTGATTTTTCACAAACAAGTTCAAATTTCAAACAAATAGTTGATTTTTCAAATAAAACAGGATGAATTCGCAATTGATAATGTAAAGAAGCTTTCAATCATATTTCAGAAACATTCCTTCTTCAGATTACTACTTCAACTCTTAAGACTGCTTGAAGTACTTCCCGAGGTATTTTCTTTATTTAAAATTAGGAAGACTGGACTTCAAAATTGTGACAAATTTTGAATTGAAGGAACGATTTCGAAAAATTCTTCTCATCTGAATGCGAATTATAATTAGTTTAAAAAGTTCCTTTTCCATTTTGTTTCTTGGTTTGCAACTTAATTAAGATTTCTAATTAATAATGTTATCATTATTATGTAAGAAATGTGTGAAATTTCACCTCTTCACTGAAACTTCCTGTCCTGAAATAAAAACTATAAATATTTTCGGAAATTTCCTATTAATAATTCGATTATCAAATTTAACTCCGGTAAAAACGTTTCACGGAGCAACAAATTTGCAAAATGTTTTTCTTATGATGGAAAAAAAATTCTTCGTCTCATGACGTACCTACAGATACATTTAAATGCTTTGTGAATAAGATGAAAGGAACGTTACATTCTTCAAATCGAATGACAAGATCTCTTTTTGATTCATAAAAAGAAAGCTGTCATTTCTCGTATTTTCTTGGTAGAATTTTTATTAGTCTAGGTTGAGTCAAGTCAATTCCCGGTTTCTTATTACGATTAAAAATATAAAGATTACGAAAAAACTACGTAGTAAGGTGGGGGGGGGGGGCATTGAAAATTTCTACGCTTATCTGAAAACCTTGGGGTCTTCAATGTATGACAACAGTCCAGAATATTTCGGTTCATAATTATGCTTCAGAAATCTGAGGTTAAGTTTCAAATTCATAAATACACATAAATTTATGAACTTGAGGTATACAGTAAAACCATGCTCCATCATTATGTATCTAAAAGCATGTTTTCTCGGGGTTGTGTCAAAAATCAATCTTGGAAGGTGCTATTTTGTCGTCAGATTCATATTTAGCGACTCGAAATATATGTGAATACATGTGTGTCGTTAAAAAAGTACTAGACAATTCAGTAGTTTGTTATTTACATATGATAACGTACAAATAACAAATTTAGTTCTTTATTAGAACGGCCAAATAGTACATTTGTCAAACAAGATTGTTCAATGAATATAACCCTCCATACTCCATTGGATGGACAAATTCATTACCTGGATCCTATTTTTTTGTCATGAGTCAAACCAAACACAAGTCAAGTGAAACATCACTGCATCCAATGGAACTATAAACATTCTAAAAAAGACCGACTTAAAAAAAATTATTTTAAAACAATAGTAAATAAGAATATAGAGTAAAAAGAGACAATAGTAACTAAATGAAAAAAGTTAAAAACCCATAGTAACCAACGAAAATGATTCAAACGATAGTAATTAAAAATTAGAAAATAATGAATTCAATGATGACAGTTTCGACTACAAACTAATACTTTTAGAATGCCTACTTATTATTTGCACCAAAAAGAGGATTGTTTGAATCTCGCTTTTTCTGAAGTCGACGCCGTATGAATTAACAATGATGCCGGGCGAATAGACTGACCATTGCTGACGACTGTTCTGCTTGCGCTTCATCTCCTACCTGTCCATTGCTGATTCAAGTACGGCGTCGACTTCAAAAAAAGCGAGATTTAAACAATCCTTTTTTTGGTGCAAATAATAAGTAGGCATTCTAAAAGTATTAGTTTGTAGGCGGAACTGTCATTATTGAATTTATCATTTTATAATTTTTAATTACTATCGTTCAAATCATTTTCGTTGGTTACAAGTGGTTTTTTAACTTTTCTTATCTATTTACCGTTGTTTTTTTTACTTAATTTTTTTTCTTTACTATTGTTTCTTCAACTTTATTTTTTTTCGAAGTCGGTCTTTTTTTAAAACTTTTTTATTTCAATATTTGTAGTGCCAGCGAGTTGAACACAAACGTTTAGCGCGACAAGATTGAATTTTGCTAGTACGATATACTACTGAGCTCGCCGGTGCGAAGTTTTATCACATCGCGCTGCGCATTTTTGCTCAACTCTGGGTTTTATATAAAAAATAGTTAAAGGGAGCTCAAACTTTCTAAGAAGTTTAACAATACACTTAAGATTATGACAAGCGTGAATACCCTTTTGAAAACGAAAATTCCCTCGATACGTTTCCAACCCGAACGTCGAAAAACATGGTTTTCATTCGGATTAGAAAAACATTCAATTAATATTAACCTTTGATAAATTTTTTGATGTAACGTTCAACGCTAGACCTTTCTGAACAAAAGTAAAAAAAATTGTGTTGATACGTTGAAAAATGAGTGTTCAGCGGCGATGTAAGTTTTAATTAACATGAATTTTTCCATTAAAAATCATCAGATTTTACTTTTTTTAACGGAAACTATAATGTTTGCGAGAAAAGTTTAGACGAGTACATGCATTTATTTTTCAAAAGCTATCGACCAGTATTTTTCATTTTTCCAGATTCAGACTTCTGATTTTGACTCGTAACGTCACCGCTCCGACTTGAGCGTGCGACTGATTCTTGCACCCGGCCATTTAATTTGTTTAAATATTTTTTTATGAAAAATTGCGAATGGCTTGGAAATATAATGGGACCAACCGCAGAACAAACCCTCTCAAATGAGACCAACCCCAATAAAATCGGTTCACCCATTCGAGAGATATGCGATAGCACACATAAAAAAAGGATATTCACGTCGAATACAGAACCTCCTCCTTTTGGTTGAAGTCAGGAAAAATATTTTTGACCGATTCAATAAATTACCGATATGTGCGTCGGTATCTAATAAGCTCTCCAATCAGTTTTTGTATGTTCATGAGTCTGTTCGAAATCATTTGAGTATTTATTGTGAACAAAACACTACAACATTCAAAACCTTCTTGGAATACGTTCCAAAAGAAGCCTGTAAGAAAAATTGTCGATGCCGGTTCTGTTATCGATAATAGTAGTGTATACGTTTAAGAAGATCTTATGCTGCATCGGAAAATTTTAGCTTGGATGTTGCTGAAAAGTTCCCTAATATTTCAATGAATAAATAAATTGGAACATCCCGTTAAATTTTATTTCTCCATCGCCATGTGTTACATAATTCGGATGTGGAAACTTGGCATCAAATGCAAACATGTAATAAAACAGGAAATTTTAACGGATACTTGTTGGGATAAGTCTTCCTTTGTAAAATGAGACGCGAAATTCGAGATCAATATCCTTCTCAAGTGCAAAGAGCATATCAGACAAGTGCAGAATGGAAAATTCTGAAAAATATTGAGCAAAATAACGACATTTTCAATATGCTGCTGAAAAACGGAATGTATTTCCTAACAGTAATGAATGTAAACAATGCGTAAATATATATATTTTTTATATCTATATGTTACATAAATAGGATGTGCAACGTGGCACTGAATCGTAATACATTTTTCAATAACATTTTCCAATCAAATTTTGTAAGGATTGATTCGGAATGAATGAATATTATATTCTATCATGTAAGATATACTGACTTGCAAAATGGAGCAACATCACTTGAGCAAATAATAAAGCGACGATTTCCATTGTTTCTTGAAACGAGTGGAGATAACGATTAGAAACTCAAAAATTTTTTTTTCAGAATTTCCTTGGAGGCCAACGGTTTTATAGATTATTCACAGCTGAGTGGAGGTACCAATATTCTTGATTTCATTTTTCCTCATATCTGCTAGATTTATCACTCTTGGAACCTCTAGATTTTTCGAGTTAAAAATTTTGTTCTTCATTGGGAAATCTCATTCCCTGATATAATCTCTAGAAAATATCATTAAGTCCTATGTTTATTAGGAAACCCCATGCAATTTTTGGAATTGGGAATTTCCATCTGATCATTTTTTATTAGAACTGATAATGATATCTTTTTGCTCGAAAAACTTTTCAAGATTTATCTTTAGCTCAGTTGGAAGAGCACTTGTCTGCCAAATGAGAGATCTTAGGTTTAGATCCATGCAAAGTAGAAGTACGTTCCTTTTCACATAGAATTGAATTGGATTTACAAATCGTAAATTTCTCTTATACAACAAATGTGTGCATTGTCGTGATGTGTGGATGAAGGTAATAGTAAGTTCGATGAAGCAGAAGTTTTGAGTGAGAATATCCGAAGTTATTGCTCTTATTATTTGTAATAAATAGTTGCCGTCTCTAGTTATTTCTTCGATGTAGTATTTATTGAAGAAATAATAATGCTTAAAGAAACTACAATCCCCAATAGTGCCATTTGGTCTTCTGACTGCACTTCGACTTTCATGCTTATATTCATGTACTCTGCAGAAAAAATCGCGTGGATTCAGCACGGTCGCCCTTTTGAGGTTGGCGTGAAACGGGATTCATATTACAACAACGCGGAGCTCCGTTTTGTTTGACGACGGTCTTGAATTAGCACGGTGCAACGACGCGCCGTGTTACAGTAACACCGAGTTGGTAATTTTTATTTTTCTTCTAATTCGTGCTGTATCCATGGAACTCCTGAAAGGACACTCGTTTGAAATCAACACGCGGTCTTGTGGCTTTAATTCAGCTCCAAATGTGGGATTGTGGATATCTAGTAGTATTCCGAACAGTCGACTGATTTTGTTGTTTCTGGTCAAATTTTTTCGAGACTCCTGATTCGAAGGCTGCTGTGGCCAGTCAAGTTTGATGTGGAGGAAGCAGGTTTTCGGGTTCGTTATTCACTCTGATGTAGTGGAGAATATCTACTTGAGTCTTGAGTACGAGCGCAAGTACCATTAATCAAATGTCGGTCTTTGAAGAAGGATAAGAGAGTTCAAAAATCAGCATTCCACTTCGAAAGTGCTGAAGGATCTGACTGTTTTCGCTATCATAAAAAAACAAGTGCGGGGACGTAGATATACGTCGTAGATATACGATACACTTCTTCTAGTGTAGAATTGTCTATCGCGCATGTGTGAACTTATGCATCGTCTTGATGAAATAGAAGTTTTTTTCCAACAAATGTGACCTTTTTTCCTTGATTCCTTCACTCAAACACTGCAATAAGTTTTCTTTATATTTCACATTGATTCTTCCTCCTTCTTAAAGATATTCAATGGAAATTATTCCACGTGCATCCAAAGAAACTGACGTAATGACCTTGCCAGTAGATGGAACTGTCTTTGTCTTCTTTGGAGCCGATTTTCCTGTTTCGTCCATTGTTTTACCTGCTTCTTCGGCTCAGGTGTGAAATGATGGACTTACGTTCCATCCATGGTTATGGATGGTCTTCGGACCACCATTTGTTAATTAGGAGTTAAAGTAAAACGTAAGGTTCTACGCAATGAAGCGCCACAGCTACTGCGTAGCGAGCGCAGTTTTGTGACACTGCAGAAATGTCAACGCTTTTAAATATGATTCATTAAATTCATGGGTTAAGGTGAAAGATGATAAGAGCGACGGTGGCGTCGCACAGTAGGGTAAAATCCCAAAATCGTGTCAGAAAACTAAAAAACTCAGGTGTCACGAATAGCTATTTGAAGGATCTATTGAGGTGCAGGGACATTTGGGGAGTCCATATGCGCAGGTAGGAGCGAATGAGCATTTCCACCTGCGTGTATACTGCAGTTCTGAAGTGGGCGCTCAACACGTTGTAGGTCAGAAGCAGCAAGGTCGAGAAACAGTTTATTCGTCATTTTCTGTTCTTATGCTTCACGATTTCCAGGTGGCAACGACGAACTAATTAAAAATATGGATCCAAACGAATTCCCCAAGAAAGTTTGTGATAAACAAATTTAGATTGTCGACTAAGAATTGTAAAGGTCCAATATACAGGGTCAAAGAGGTTGCCTTCGAATTCGAGAGTGGGTTCCTCGCAAAATTCTAAGAACTTTTCTCCTTTGCCATTACACTCACAACTCGATAGTTAATTAATTATTAGCAACCTATCGTTAATTGCCCATAATTAATCAACTATCCAGTTTTGAGCAAATTAGCAGATGAAACGAGTTTTTAGAATCGCACGAAAAATCCACCTTTAATGTTATGATGTTAATGTTTTTGTCTACTTGGTCTTATCAATATTTAAATAATTAATTATTTCAATATTGTTTTTTTTCTCCAAACTTAAAAATCCACCCTTAACTTCATGGCAATCTTTCTGGTACCTCCTGTATACTCTTTGTGTAAAGAGCATATAAAAAAATACCATTATTCTATTCCTGACCAAGATTTTGATAATTTGAAATGGAAAGAAATCAGGGGCTACTTAGAAAAATTTCAAATTATATGTTATTGAATCATTGTGATATATCTTCAAGAAGTTCATCTATTGTAAATTGAGAGGTAATTTTTAAAATTGCTATGAATTCCGAAGTCAACAATCCCAAGGGCTATTGTTCAATTTTGAGGGAAAACTGAAAATTGCGACAAAAAACTGTTGCTACCTCAGAATATCTCACGATTTATGTTCTTGTAAGATTGAAATACATTGCCGTACTTGATAAACTGGAACATCCCATTAATCAACGTTTCTCTATTGCCTATATATTATGTCAGTCACACTTACTTGCCAAACTCAGAAAAGCTACGCAGGCAAATAATGGAGTGTCAATCTTCATTTTTCCTTGATACGAGTAAGTATTACAATAGTTAAGAAGAATTACCAGAAGACGATTCTTGTTTTTATATATTTTCTTCATTTGAAATTAGGTGGAGGTTTGAGGAATCTTGGCCTCAAAAGTGTTTACATCTTTTAGAATTCGAACTGGTGGAGCCTTTAGCAATATTTGCGTACCTACATCCCGCTCTTTATTTGAGCTGAATTAGAGAGCAAAAAGATAACACGCTATTGCAGAGTGGAGCAAATCCCAAAAAACTTGACAAAAATTATTCTATTTAATTTCAATAAATTCTCCAAACTTCGAAACCATTGTTATTGAAAAGATGGGAATAAGATTAAGGCCTTTAAGTCATATATGTGTTTTCGAAAAATGCTTATTCCCTGGACGTCTACAGTTTCGGATCTCTTGACGAGAATTCCTAATTAGACTAAACAAACTTTAGTATTCGTAATGTATGTATGTTTCGAGATGCGATGTGATAAAAAATAATGTTGTTTGCATTATTTGATTCACATGAGACATGACGAATATGTCATCGTATTCGATTGATGAACGAGTAAATGCGCGAGCACAAATGCAAGCGCGTCGATAATTAGCAAAATAATTGTTTTGTTTTCGAAAATCGTGGAAATGCGGGGAATTTTGTATAGCTCTGCGAGTTTGAGCCTTGATTTTCATTTGCTTCTATTAATGCAAAGTAGGTTAACTATTCGGAGAGATATTCTACCAAATCATATCGATAAGAGTCACGTTTGTTGGAGCCGAGCCCCTTCTTCACGGCAGGTACTCATTAAATGTTTCCTAAGTACAATGAACAAGTGTAGTTCTTTCTAGATAAAATAATATAAACGCTGCAGGAAAGTGTTTTTTTTCTCAGCGTGTTTCTTTTTATTCATCGATCCCAAACATCGATTTTGATCAATGGTTTTTAGAATTCAAAGGATGATGATGATCGTCCGAATCCCGAATAATGAATCCCGTCAAGCATCTATTATTCTAAGCTGTTTCCCTTTGTTCCAAATGTGAATTCTTATTTATTTGCATGAATATTCTATTTATTTATGGTTTCTGATTTCTTTGGAGCATTGCTGCTTCGTTCAAAGGATTATCTTTTGCCGTTAAACCCTGAATGTTGAGTGTGTGTTGAAATATTTCCAAAAGTATAATTTATACGTGATTTATAGATTCTTAGAGGATCGACACCTTTTGCATGACCTGTTGATGACTGTCCCTTCCAATTTTTTTATCTGCTCTCTCGATTGCTATTTTTTCGATATTTTGCCATTTCCCGCAAAATATAATCGCATGGCTCAACTGGCATTCCATTTTCGTTCCATGAATCAAGAATTTTATTTTATCACTCTTTTAGTCCTTTCATGAGTTCCATAATGCATAATAGAGTTTAAGGGCATTGCAAAAAACCGACTCTGGGATTTTTGTGGCGACGTCAATGTATTTTCACAGCATACCATAGGTCTGCGCGGATGATGGCAGATAAATTTCAATTTTACACCAGAAACTTGATGATTATGCACAACCACGGCATTTATGAAACATTCGCGGGCGAGACATCAAATTCTAAAACTCCCAACTATAAGTCGATAAAAAATAATTTCGCGATTGATCAAGCACAAAGCCGTAGTTTGGGGCCAAATTTCAAAAACACATGAACTATTGCCGGTAAAGTAGTGCTCGCAATGAATAAATAGTGAAGAAAATATAAAATTGAATCATTTCTGCATAAACAAATATTGCAATTGTTTTTCCAGATAATTTTCCACAACTTTTCATAGTTTTCCACGTAATTTTTAGTTTGCAGACTTTATAAAAATTTCTATAATTTGTTTCCCTCAGATAAGCGAAAACTGATTTGCAACTTATCAATATATAAATAAGCAAATTCAACACTTTTTTTAAATTTTCCATATCAATAAATTTACAATAAAATTTGGTCAGGTTTACAATTTTTTTTCACATTTATTTATAATTTGGGAAAAAATATTTCTAAGTTCAAAAAATTTGTAGTATATGTATTTTCCTAAAAGTTAAATGAATCTACAAATACGGGACTGATATGCGGCACGTGCCAAAGCTTATCGTTAGAGGTCTTCTGCTCTCGTCACCATCGATAAAGAAAAATGAAATTGTTTTTTCATAAGATTTTTTACAATTGTACATAGTTTATAACTAAAGAGAACTTTATAATTTATTGCAAATGGAAACCACGATCGAAGTTTTCAATTTTTATGAATTTGTAAATTCGTATATGTACTTGATTTTTATCTAGTCAGCAAAAACTAATTTGCAACATATCTATTTACAAATAGACGAAGTCAATACTTTATATATTCTTTCAATCTTCAATATAAATAAATTTACAATTTGGCCAAGTTTAGATTTGATTTGCATACTTATTTATTATTTTTGAAAACGTATTTCGAAAGTTAGCTGATTTATAAATAAAGTAGGTCTCGCAATAAATGAGTAATGAAAATGTTTTTCCAGGTGATTTTCAATTCTCCAAAGTTCACAATAATCTGGTCAACTTAGTAATTTTTTTGAAAATTTATTCATAATTTTGTAAGGAATATTTTTTCAAGCTGTGGGATTTTTCAATAAAAGTTGTTGAGCCTTCACCCGAGTTTACCCTCGGTGGTTGGC
>WSXT02088129.1:0-11799 GCA_011762715.2 Neuroterus valhalla
TTTGTGGAGCGAAATTATTTTTGTTTCGAATAACCGATTGATTGTTAAAAACGCTGAAATCCTCTTTTCTTGTCAAAATATTGTGAATATATTATGAAGTTTAATTTTTTTCCAACAAAAATAGCAATGATTTGCGGAAATAAATTCTAATGTAACTAGAATAGTTTCAAAAATGGGAAATATTTTTTTAATCAATATACATTACTGGTATACAATGTTATATTCGAACTTCACAGAACATCGTTTTGAATTGTAAATGTTCTATGAAGTTCGATTATTACTATGAGTGAAATTTATAATTTTCTACGAAAAGCGTTTAACCTCGTGTAAAGAAACTTTTTCTAGAAAAAGCACTATAAATATCATTTCCAGAAATTGACCGGATGATTTAATAGTTTTAACTTGACCGCGCAAAAGTATTAAAAAGCACAATTGTCTCTAATTTCTTTCCAGTTCCTAAAGTAATTTTTCTCATTGATATACTTATATGTAGGTTTTATTGCATCCAGTATATGCTTGGAAATTTTCGAAAGATTGGATTTTTGTAGAAATTTGTTCTTACAAATATAGAGAATATTATACGGCATTTTTTAAAGTTAGAATTTACCTTGATGAAAAAATAGTTGGATATACAATACAGATACTGCAGATATAAATATTTGACCAAGAATAGAATAGTGAAATGGATGAACAATATTTTGACGAAGAAAAAGAATCCAAGAAGAGGGTTAAATTTTTAACTATGGAGATAATATTGCGACTTGACTGTAAATCATCAACAGAAAAAGTATCATTTCGAAAAAATGTTGAACTTCCGGAAATATATTTGAATTGGCAAACAAGAAAACGAATTTCTAACCAAAAAAATTATTTGAAAAAAAAATCTTGGACAAAATATTAGAATTCTTAAACAAAGAGATGAAGTTTCAACTCATATGGTGAATCTTCAACAAAAAAAAATTAATTTTCAACATTGTAGTTTGGCTTTCAATCAAGCTATCAAATTTTCAACAAAAACGATGAATTTTTATCGAAGGAGATTAATTTTCCACTGAAAAAAACGAATTTTTAACGAAGTATCAATGTTCTCAATGTAAGGAATAATTTTTCAATTAATTTGATGAATCTTCAATAAAGAAAGGATTTTTAGCAAAGTAGGTCAACTTTCAAGCACGCAGTGGAATTTTCAATCAAAGTTATGAATTTTTGACCAAGATGATTAGTTTTCTTAACGAAAGAGGAATATTCTAACAAAAAATCTAACTTTTCTGCTGAAGTGATGAATCATTAACAACAATAAAAAATTAATTAATATCATAAGAGATCAGCTTCCAAACAATTAGATGAATTTTCTACGTTTTGAGTAGAACTTCCAGAACTGTACAATTTTCAACCAAAGACGATAAATTATAGCCAAGGAAATGAATTCGCAAAGCAATGAGATAGATTTTCGTCTCGTTAGTCCATTTTCAACCAGATAATTAAATTTCTTACTAAATGAGTTGAATTTTAAGCCGAATAGTTCGATTTTCAACCAAAATAATTCGCGTTCAAAAACGAAAAGGAAAATGGTCAACGAAGCGGTCGAATTTCCGACTAAAGAATCAACCTGAAGGATAATAATAGATCTTCAACTGACGTGGGTACATATTCAGTTAGGAAAATCAATTTTTTTAAACAAAAAACAGGATTTGTCCAACGAAATGGTAGGATTTTCAGTCGAAGGAATCTATTTTCAACAGAAGAGTCTAATGTTCAAGGAAGAAGTTGAATTTGTAGCCAAAAAATGAATTCTGACGAAAAAAATATTTCTTTTATGAAAAAAATGAATTTTTAACGAATCATCCAAATGTACCTATAAGTAATTTTGATGAACGAAATACATATTGCAGACACTAATAGCACCATTCTAAGAAAAAAGTATGAGAAAGGTATGATAAAAACTACAGGTAAAAAACAATTCAATTTTTCAAAGTTTTTTCCTTAGATAATGGTTCAGAGTTAAACCTACAATATTATGCTTGAATGTTCTTTAGAATATTCTTTATAATGTATTTTTTGGTGTATTTTTTTTCAGTGGAGTTACAATGTTTGAAAAATCATAAACGGAGCACATAACACTGTGCGGCGTTGGGTCAACTATATTCCACGTAAACTTCCGCAGTAAGCCAATGAATATCATGGTTCACAGAATTTACCAGCATAAAATTGAAGTACGATTCAAAACTCCTTCGCAAAGGTTTTTCATTGTATATATGTAATGAAATGGCAGTAGGTAGTAAGATCCAAAATGTCTTCTTTTCAACAAAGTGAAATGGTAACTAGATGAAAACACGATCACGAACTGGCGAAAAATGTACGTTCTTTATGGAGGATCTACTTGTCAGAGCTCTCGCACCTTTCACAGCAAGTGTTAAGGAACCGTGTCGTAAATCTTTTGCGAAAAAGAGATGTACGCGGACGCTTCCTTAACCACTGCAAGAACAAGCCGGAGACGGAAATCAGGAAGCGACGTGAAGATCAACTGCTGAAACAAGGCATCTCTCAAGAGACGATGGCGATTTCAGAACAAGGAGACAAATTAACATTCAGGTTCCTCCCAAGCCTCATGATCTGGCTGAAATGGATGGTACCCTTCGTAAGGATCTCTCGGAGGATTCGACCTTTGGACCATTACTTGTTTAGTATAGGATGTAAGGGGAGCTTTAGCTCATTCATTTCGAAGGTCTATACCAACGAATAATGAAAGGACTAAGAAGCGCTTCCATCATCTAAACAAGAAGATTGGCTGGGCCAATGCAAGAAGGAGAATTAGAAAGAGGGAGGGATTTGGTCAGGAAGAATCAAAAGTTTCTCGCTGACCCATTGCACTTCTTTAGCGATCCTCTTGTTTTTATCGAAAACCTACCAAAGTCTGAAGAAGTTGAGACATTTTCGAAAGAGATTTACGGAGTAAAACATCCATTGAATGAAGGCATTAAGAACATTATGCGTTTTCAGAAGTTGTGCAATAACCTCCTAACATCCAAGAAGGAATGCCCACCAATCACTGCTGAGGGCGTAAAGAAAGCATAAAGAGGCCCAAAGAACTTTTCCGCTGCTGATCCAGATTGTACTGAGAACTTTTCGTGGAAGAAGTCCAAGTTTACACACCAACATCTGGCTCAAATCTTTACCTCACATATTAAAGTCGGAAATACCTGTTCTGCAGTGGCTGGTGTTTGGTGAACTGTAATCCTACCGAAGAAAAGGCGAATTGTCCAACCGACAGAACTACATGCCAATAACTTGTCTAAAAACGTTGTATAAAATCTTCAGATTTGTCCTAGATGACGGAATTGTTCGGATAATAGGAACTGTATGGAGTGGGGTTCACGAACAACGAGGAGCGAAAAGAGGTGCAGCGGGCTGTCGAGAAAACTTGATGATCGCCAGGAGTGCCTGCAAAGATGCTGTAAACCACAAGCGCGATCTGTCTGGATTCAATTTCCCATTACCTTATTATATGTGACGTGCGCCGAAGAAAGGGGGCTTACTCTGACAAGTGAAATTGTTCAGGGCGAGCGGTCAAAGTCGACCCGATACACGCGATTCGTGTGAGAGAGGCAAACTAAAAACTAAATTATCAGCAATAATAATGCTTGAGATTTATTTTCGATTGTTTCAATAAAGAGAACAGCACATAAAGGATCAGAAGGTGTAGAAACTTCGATTTCGATTTTTCTAGAGTAAGCCTCCTTTCTTCGGCGCACGTCACATATGTCTGTTGAAGGACTTGAAGGCTCATTCACATATATTCTGCTGCATAGAGAGATGAATGCCATTTTGGAAGACCAGATTCACTATTACTTCTGAAAAACATCGTGTGACAACCAACAGCATCACTTTTCAGAGAGATGTCTTTCAAGGTGACGCAAAGAGCCCTCTCCCCTTCTGCTTCACACTATTGCCGCTATCTCTCACACTTTGCAATTCTCATGGGTATCTCTGCGGCGGAACTAATGTTCATGAGCAAAATGTTCGTAGCAGGTATAGATAAGGTCCCTGAGCTTGTTGACAGAAGTGCTAGCAGACACCTTAGCGCTTGATAAACCTACGAATACCTGGGCATGCCCTAGAGCCGCATTGAGGATAGAAAATTAGTGAAAGAGGTTCTCCAAAGCAGATAACTTATTTGACGGATTGGGTCGTCCAACCTATCATCGTTGAATGGGATATCTGCGACTAACATGATCGCCGTCCTAGTTCTAATCTGTTCGTTTGGGATAGAAACATGGACGAAGAACGAACTCAAGGCCCTTGATATCACTACGCGCAAGATAATGCATATGAAGAAAAGCTTGCATATCAACTTGTCCGTTCCAAGCTTATAGACTGCGAAGGCGGACGCGAAAGCAAACGGTAGAGATCCTCTCCTGGCAATGGTCACGAATCACGAAATGAGTGGAGAAGGAGCGTTCCTTTACAAAGCCGCGGAGCAGGCAGCTGAAACTCTTGGCCGAAACCTCAACATCGGAAGTGAGGACAGTGCAATACTTCATCACGATGCCGCAGCTCTAGAAGCACAGGTTAAGGATTTGGAGGCCTGAAACTTCCTCAAACAACATAATGACGAGGTGATGCACATAAACTTTTACAAAATTGCAAAAGACCAATTCTTGGCACGTGAATCAACGTTTGCTTTCCTCAAATCATCTGGACTCGATTCAGGAACAGAGATTTTGATTTTTTCGTATCAGGATGGTGTATACTTCACCCGAGCATATTAAGCAAGAGGTTTCCAGCTATAGGTGAAGGTCGTGCCTTGAACTCCCTGCGCACCTATGGCATATATTATCGAATTGTCCTATTCACCCAGGAACGACGTATATGCACATACACAATGCAGCCCTAAGAGTGCTTTACTACCATCTTTGTGGCTCTAATGGCGTTGGCCACGACCCTGTGCCGTTGAACGCCGTTGAGAACGAGAAGTGCCGAATCTACTGGAACTACGATTGCTCGATAATAGTTCCTATCCAACTCACAAGGCCCGACATCGTGCTCTTTAAAAAACGTGACAGAACTATGTTCATGATCGGATTTTTGGCCCTGGCCGACTACAACGTCAGAGGCAAGGTAATCGAGAAAAGGAAGAGGTACAAAGATCTCAGAGAACACGTGCTGTGGCATCATCAAGGATGTTCGATTAAAATAATTGTCCACATCATCACTGCTCTTAGAGATGCGAACAGTGATGCTTGGGTCGCTCCGTGTCTTATCAGGGTTCAGCCGGCTCTAGGTGGGCGTGACCCTGCTGTAGTTGTTTGACCAATTTTTCATATAATGAATAAAGTAGCAAGGCCAAGAATGTCTTCTTTTCATTAAAGTGAAATATTACAAGGTGTGTGGATGAGAATCATTGAGGAGAAACCGATGAACGAATGTAGCGTGAAATTCGGCACCAATCAGAGTTCTGACAGCCATTTGATGAAGTTAAAGCGAATACCTTTTCTCGCTGCCTCAAAAGAATAACATCTATAGCCGACGTTTTATGTCCTCAATGTCGACTCTCAATTTATAAAATAAATAAATCTGACTTAAGTTTCTGAAACTGAAAGCGCTGTTTTTTCCTCTGAAGAAGCTCTCCATGACCCATATGTCGAAGTTTAGTTTTAATCAAAAGAAACTGTTTCTGAAGCTGAGCGCTTTGAAATTTCCATCCAGTGGACTGTTGCTACTCATGAGTACTGTTGTATTTGTTTCTCTACGAAGGTATAATTGTTTCCTTGAAGAAGCGCGAATGCAATCGTATATTAGGAGAATAAATTTACATTCTTCTGAAAATCGCTATTGCAGAACCTATATTCTGGGATATTGGATATATGTTAGGGAGATCTTTGACAATTGAAAGTGCACTCCAACACTGCAAATCTCTGCCCGTCAGAAATATCGAAAATGATGGAAACTCTTTCAATTGAATGTAATTCGAGATTGCTTGACAAAGTGGGAGAATCCGGCCCCTCGGAAGAACAAAGTCAAGTTTTCACTTGGTTTTCTTGGGAAAATCTTTTTGAAATAAAAGACTAGAAGACTTTATTGCGTATCAGTTAAGACGAAGACATCCTACTGCTTCACTTCGGGTTGAATTTTGTTATTAGAGATGATCATATTTGAAATAAAACGACAGAAATCGAAAAAAAAAATTGTTTGATGTTTAGGATAATTTGCTCTCGATTTGTGATACATGGCCGAGTTTTCTGAGACATTAACAAAGAGTTAGAAAAAAAAAAATTTTGAGGAACCAATGCTCGCCTCAAAAGCTGAAAGAAAGTATTCACCAACAGAAGAATCTAATCACTCGCGTTTCGTAACGAAAATTTGCTTGGCTGGTGAAGCTGTCATGGTATAATAAAACTTAGGTATCGTCTTCTCGATCATAACATAGATAGAAAAGTGATACCAAATGTTGGAATCTATTCTAGGGAAGCATTGTTCCTTAATAATACACTCACGGTAAGATGCCTCAATCATATCTAGAAATCTCAGATGACATTTCAGAGAGAATGCATGCTCAAATGATATAGAAAATATATTGGCTGCGGAGAAAGGATCGGTCTGTCGAGAGACTTCCTTTAAGACTGTCACATCAGAAGGAATCCTGGATTCTCCAGGAATGGTCGAAAAAGATTTGAAAATCTCTTTCTTCTTGCTGTATCTTATTTAGCAGGAATCGTTGAAAAAGATGGAAGAGAGGGTAGAGTCGGACCATCAGCCATTAAGCTTTTGGATAAGAGGTGAAGGCGGCAGAAGGCAAGGAGGAGGAGTTTCGATGGGAGAGAGAGAAATATGGACGGGGGAGGCCATAGAGAAATGCCAGGAGCAGTTTGGAAAAGTAAGTTTCGAAGGGGAGTTGGTAGAAGAGATATGGTAAGATCTGAAAGTAAAGGTAAAAACGTGTGTGCAAGAGAAGAGATTTCAAAAGAAGAAAAAAGGGATGGTGAAACCATAGTGGAATAGAGAGTGCAAAAAGATGGAGAGAAGGGTTAAAAAGAAGTATAGAAAATGAAATGAGGCCACCGCGAAGAGAGTAGAGTACGTAGAAATAAGCAAGGACTGTAGGATGATGAGTAAAAGAAATGAGCAAGGGCGAGAGAAAGATATGGAGGAGTTGAAAAGTGTAAGGACCGAGGGGGACGTGTGGAAGATAATTAATAGGTTTAGAAAGCGCAGGAAAGGAATAAGTGATAAGAAGGTTTGGAGAGGTTAGGGATTTCCAGGAGAGTGGAGAGAGAAGTTGATAGTGCCACTGTATAGAAAAGGGGATAAGGACAAGCAGAAAAATTATAGAGGAATCACATTGATGAATACAGCGTGCAAAGTATACGCGATGGTACTGGCGGAGAGGCTACGAAATGATGTCAAGGGGAAAGGCATATTGTGAAAATGCAGGCGGGATTCCGAGCGGGTAGCATCACTATCGACAATATTTATATTTTGCAGCACGTGGTGGGCAGGGAAAAAGCAAACAAGGGGTCAAAAGTTTACGCGTTTTTCGTAGATCTCAAAGGAGCGTTCCCTTCAGTTTATAGAGGAAGGTTGTGGGAGGAAATAGAGGAGAAGGGAGTTGAGGAAGGTCTGAAAGGGTAAGAGAGGTGTATAAAGGAACAAAGGGTGGGGTAAGAGGGTGGGAGGCAGGGTCTCGAAGGGTTTCTGGGTGTATAGGGGGTTAAGGCAGGGGTGTTCGCTCAGCCTTACGCTTTTCGCGATCTCGATCGCTGACACGGAGAGGAAGCTAGAGGAAGCAGTGGTGGCGGGAGTCACTCGCATATGCAGATGAAAAAGTGTTGTTGGCAAAAAGCGAGGATGCCTTAAAGGAGATGATGAAGAGGTTAAGAAGATACTTGGAAAGAAGTCGGCTAGAGTTGAAGGCGGAGAAGTCTAAGGTTATGGTGTTCAGGGGACGGGGTAAAAGGGATAAGGGAGGTGATTGGGAGTGGAAGAGGGAGGCTGTGCAGGAGGAGAAAGAGTTTGTGTATCTGGGCTTCCTATTCAGAAAGGAGGAGGAAGTGAATGGTCACATAAAAGGAAGCGGAAGGAGGGCAAATGTTGTGATGAGGCAGGTGTGGGGATTGAGGAGGGAGTTGTTTGCAGATGACTTCGAAAGGAGAAATGAAGCTGTTCGACTTGCTTGTGATGAGTGTGCAGTAGAGGTGTGGGGATGGAAGGAAAGTCAGGAGGTTAATAGGGTACAGGAGAAGTACATCAAATGGACACTGGGGTTGGACAGAAGCACATCTGGTTATATTGTTAGGCAGGAGACGGGGAGAACAAGTTTAGGGATCCTGACGGGTAGCCGAGCGTGTAAATACGAGGAAAAATTCTTAGAAGAGAGGGGAAGTAGGCTAGTGAGGGAGTGTTGGTAAGAGAAGGAGAATATGAGAGGAGATGAGAAGATCGATAAATGGATGCATGCGGATAAAGTGAAGAGAAGGCACGAGGAAGGAAGAATGGTGTATGAGATTGTTAGGAGGAACGGCATGGAGAGAGAGAGAGGGAAGAAGGAGAGGAGAGGATAAGAGGGACAACGTATAATGAGCAATATGGGTGGATTGTGCCAACAGAGAGAACGCGATATTTGTGTGAGAAAGGAGAGAAAAGAAGTCAGGAAATAATAGCGAGAATGAGATGTGGAAGCATGGAGGGTGCTAATAGGTTCTGGCTTCTGGAGGAGAAGAGAATGTGCGAGTTGTGTAAAAGGGTGTGCAAAGGTGGAACACTGGTTGCAAGAATGCGAGGAGGTGGAAAGGAGTGGAATAAGCATGGATTTAATTCGGCATGAAAGAGGGGAGAAAAGGGCGATTGCATAGACAAAGGGGGTGTTGGGCAGGTTGGAGGAGAAGAAAAGGAAGGAGAAGGAGGAATGGAGATAGGTGTGTAGGAAGGAGCAGAAGTAGGTGTAAGGAAGATGTATATAATATAACTAGTGGATAAGGAATACCCATTGAGGCATAGAAGATAAGAAATTGGTAGGAAACGCGGAGGCAGAGTTTGGCGGAGCGAGGCTTCTGAAATGTGTAAAAATGCGTGCGAGGCAAAGCGTGGAAAGCAAGGCAATGATAGCGAGAGAGCGAGCGGTTATAGGAATAAGGTATGGATGGATGGTATTGTATGAAGTGTGGACGCATGTTAGAATTAAGTATTTGATGTAAAAAATTTTGCAAAACATGGTGGTGTAAGCAAGTCAATTTTTTAAGGCCAGTTGGCTGAAGAATAAACGTTTATCTATCTATCCACTCAAATTTAAAGTACAATATTTGACTTTTCTGAGGTGACACACTATGTATGCGAGTGTGCCAATGGCAGACGAACTGTTGTCGATTGTTTCTCCATTGCTGATATCGTGTATTACTTGTATCATGCTGGGTAGTTGTCAAAAATTCTTCAACCATTATAAGAACTCAGCGAAATGTTGAAAAAATCATTTGATTCCAGACTCCAAAGGTGATAGCGATGAGGATTTGAATAAATTAGATTATGGGAGAGGCAAGGGGACTAACGATAAAAAAGCAGTCCAATTTGTGAGAGACAAGTGGTCTCACAAAAATAAAGCACCACGATTCGTGAGGGGCGATGTAACTCACGATAAGGAAGCACTCTGTACAAAGGAGTTTCAAACCATACTGCAACCTCCCCATGGTAAAAGGGTCTCAAAAGTTGGCCATAAATAGAGATGTGGGTCGATTTTCTTGGAACTTATTGCCCGAGGTTTTTCGCTCCCGCTGAATTAGAATTTTATATCGAACTTTGAAAAAACAAGAATGGCGTGGCATCTATTTTGGGCCAGCTTTCCAGGCCCTTTGAACTACTGTGCGCTGCGCAGTGTTACGTGCTCGGTTTTCGATTATTTAGACATTGTTCGCCCCGACAGAAAAATCCATTAAAAATAGACATCAAAGATGATATTCTAAAGAAAGTTCGAGCAAAATATTGAAGCTGTAATTCTAAAACGTATCCTTGGAAAAAAAATTTGAAAAATTCAAACACATTTTTTACCTGTAGTTTTTGTCATAATTTCCTCATTTTCCTTTATAAGAGTACTGCCATTTTTGTCACACCCCCAACGAAAATGCATGCACAATTCCATCTTACATAGAAACAAACATATGCCATAAATTTGGTACATATGCCATAAAATATACCTGATATTTGGTTGAGAGTTATTCGATAAGAAAAGTTTGAAATAAATTAAAAATTCTGGGCTCTTGGCTCTCTTGAAACTTATTCCAACGTTTCCGCCCATACAGTGCGGCACCAGAAAGTCAAGACGGGTGGTAAGCGGGAAATTTAAATTAAGTTTAATGAGTGCCATGTGAATCGGGGAAAATAACAAGAACCAGTGTTCTAGATTCGATAAACTCAATATTTTTTGCCTTGAGTTTCTTAGAAAAAAGAATGCGATTCTAGTTCTCAAACAGATTCGGGAGGAGGAAGGGGGATTTAATAGCCAACGGGCGAATTCTTATTCGAGCCGGCACTGGATATATTGTAAATATAAAAAATAGAGTCAAATATTAGAACCAAATGAAACCAAATTTATGGAGGCAATTTCTAAGTTTGAATAATATTTAATTTCCTTTATTTTTCTAGAGGCTAGTGGATTGGAATGCACCGATTTTGTGGCAAGTAGGCTATCTGGGAGATAATTACTGGAAATGGGTGAATCTTCCTGTAAATCGATCAATTCGTCTTTTTCAATCTGATTTCCTGGAATATTTTTCTGTCACTCCTTGGTTTATTATTCCAATAATTTGGATACCTATATCTTTATATTTTTTTTACCAAGGCTGCATGACTGGAATTTCAGAAAATATAAGTATGAAAAGACTCTTTGAGGCCGTTTAAAAACTACGTCACGCTATTTCCGGATCTTTTCTAACCCTTCCCTAACCAATATCGTTTACGATCAGAATGTAAAGCTTTCGAACAAAAGAGTCAAATTTTCAACGAAATTGTTGAATTTTCAAGAATATAAGAGTGAATTCAATACGAAAACAGTTCAATTATCCAACTAAATTGACGATCCTCTAACCAGAAAAGAATATTATTTCACAAAGAAGTTTGAATTTTAACGAAATAGTTGACCTTTCAAACACTATACAAACATTATACAATTCCAACCAAAAAGATTGAATCTTCAACGAAGCAGTTGAATTTCTCACAAGATATTGAAATCTCTAGATCAAAAAAATGCATTTTTAATTTAGGGAAATTGAATTTCAAGCGAAAACGGTTCATTCCTTATCAAGAAGTTCAAATCCCTAACAAAAAGTTGAACTCCCAAACAAAAAAGATGCATTTTTAATCAAACTCTAAAATTTTTGAATATGAAAGATAAAATTTTAACCGGGAACAGATAAAATTTCAAGTAGAGCGATACACCTATAACAACAATTTTATTTTGAAGGAAAATTTTCAACTTCAAAATAAGAAAATAAATAGCATTAAAACCTGAAGCTAGAAACGATCAATTATTATTCTGATATGAATAGTTAAATATGCAGTTGGAAAATTTATTCTCAAGAACAATGAAGAGAAATAATTTTTAACAAAACAATTAGATCTTGACAGAAAGAGATGTATCTTCATGTGATGAATTATCTATGATAAAGGAATAATTAATAAGAAATAACAGAAATTTGGAACCCAATTCTATTTTGGAGAAACGTCAACTCAGATATTAGATGGATTTAAGGCTTTCACGATGATCCATTATGAAAATGAAGTTGTTTCGGGTTTCGATCGTGTACAAACTACAAA
>WSXT02088151.1:0-11798 GCA_011762715.2 Neuroterus valhalla
ATATTCGATCGTGCTTTGGCACCCATTTTGAGGGACCGAAAATACAAGTCGAGTTCGTTAACCAGCTGTTTTGGATCAAAAATACAAGAGGAGGAGCATTTTGAAAATTTTTTTTTACTTTTTTTACCAAGGCTCAAGAATGTATGTACGGTTTCTTGTAAAAAGTAAACAGCGGAACAATTTATCCTGATGATTTTTGTTGGTAAAAACAAAATTGTTAGAGTTGTGGCATTTTCAAAATTCAAGAATATAAACGGAAATGAGAATTTTTAGCCAAATAACGCAAGACTGAAGATCCTACAAGATCGTGAATACAACTTTTTGAATTTTCTCAAAAAATAAAAAAAATCCAATTCTGATCGCACAAAAAATAATTCAAAACAAGGTAAGAGGTATATAAATTATTATTATATACATTTGATGCATTAGAGTTGGAGGTATTATTAAACAGTTAGCGTGTCGAACAGATTTTGATCGAGTGCGCAGCACGAGACACCCGATGAGAATGTATTCGTTAAAGCCGGAGAAGCTTTAAAAATGGAATTCACAATCATCAAATACAGCAGCCGACATTCTACTTTTTATTTTTTGTTTTAATCGTGACAACGCTTTTTAAACAATGAAAAATTGAATTCGCTAGCCAAACTATGCGAGATGTAAATATCAGTGACCAGTATTGCAATGAGAATGTGTTCTTCAAGGCCAGTAGAGCCTTAATTAAACTTATTTTTAAAAGAAATTTCATCAAAAATAAAGAAAATATTCAACAATCTCTATAGAAGTAGAGGTTTTCAGCAGTTTTGTAATGTTTGCAACTCTGTGCATGCATTACACTGTAAACTGAATCAAGCACGTAGCGCGAGATCCGAATGACGCGCGCCGTAGGCGCGCCCAAACCTGCGAGCCGCGCGCGTAGCGCGCCATGAGAATATGCCCGCGCAGCGGGCAGATTTTCTTTCATTATTATTATTGTTTATTTTATTTATCAATCTTCTGATTCCTATTTCTTTTTATTTATTTTTTCAAATTATGAATGAATTTTGTCTCTTTATTCGGTTTGGATAACAGAAAAAAAGGATAATGAAAAATTTTTTACACATTGCACTGCATGAGAAAACCAACCCTTTTTTGAAAAGTTTATCAATTGAATTAGAAGAATCTTTTAATCCTTTTCATGAGAAGATGTGGATCTGGGGGTGGAAAGGTTTGATCAACCCTTTGAGACAATTAAATTTGTAATACCTCTGCGTACCACCAACTACATCCATTGATGAGTCAATCGGCTCGCTTGTCGGTACGACTATCTGACTCAGTGTCGCTCCGAAGTTGTGGTTTCTAGAAGGACTTCCTAGACGACCTAGACGACGGTCCCTGTTTCCATAATGAGTAGGGCAAGCAAAAGTGGAACTGTTATGTTATAAGTTGAAGGTTTGGTTATCTCCTTGCTAGACTTCACTACTGCGACTAGGGACTTCACTTGATCTGGAAAGTTGGTATTGAAAAAGTATGGACACTCACTGACTGGCATGGATGTGTAAGAATTCTGCCTGCATCTCCAAGTTGAGCAATGAACTTTATACTGTAAGAACTATGTTTCCTTTTAGCAACATTTTCCATTTCTGAAACATAATTAAAAAAAGAAAGTAAACCATCCCCATTGATGACAATACCCATCTCCAGTTGATACTGGGTGCATCTGGTATGCGCCCTCTTTGATAGACGTACCCCTCATACCAGATCTTACTTTGGGGTTAAATATTTACTTAAAGGATACTTGTTTCGGAGCATCTGACTGTAACAGATTCTTGTGATCTGACTGTAACAGATTCTTGTGATTTGGCTCTAACAGATTAATATTGTGATCTGACTGTAACAGATTGAAAGACAATCCAGAAGTTAAACTTCGTCCTCTGCTTGACTCGCGTTTGGAACTGGATTTGGAAATTTTGATCAGAGTAGGACGACTCTCTATGTAGGCGCTCGCTACTCTCTCGAACTTCCTTTCCAGAAGAAGTATTATTTCGTAGCTTTTTTCGACGCTTCAATAGCGAATCACGACGCGGCGAGTGATTTCTGGTCTTTAAGAATCAGAACTTATTTTAATACACTTCTAATTGAACGTTTCTAAGAAGGTTAAAATTTTACGCGTGTCATGGACCGCACAGAAAAACATAATTTGATCAGCAGCGTATGAAAGGAAGAGGCTTAGGATAACGCGAGTCTTCCGTTTCGAAGTGATCTGCCCACTTCAGAGACATTTTTATTACATGATGGGAAACGCAAGTTGATCCTAGTCTGAGTACGAAGTCAGGTCTGTTCCTGGGTAGCCGAAATAAATTTTTGAAGAAACGTACTCGTGCTTTCTCGAAGACCTCTAGGTAGTTAGGATGGTAAATATGGGACCCATACTGGAAAGTACTTTTAACAAGGGGATCTTAGATTTTAGCAATAGATGACCACGAAGAATATTGAGTACAGATAAGGATGCTAATCGCACAAGCAGAGACTAAAAAAGCCCTATGTACTTACAGCGTCGTGAGCAGCCTGCTTAGATACCCTAACCTTTGAAGGAGCACTACTGTCATATTCTAGACCTAAGCATTTATCGCTGATTCTTCCCTTTTCGAAAATAGTATATTTTGCTTCAATTTTGTAACCTCTAAGCTTATTAATTTCACAGTATTCCCGAAGGGCCTTTAGCTTTCTGATCGCATGAATTTTAGTATCAGCGAAAATAATAAAATCTTTCGCATATACCAGCAAGATAATGTCCGTGTTTCCAAGTATTTTAAGTCCGTCCAAACCCCTATCTCTGAAAGATATCGCCTTGTTGAATGTAAGGAGATTGAACATGATTGGACTTAGCACTTCACCCTGTAGAACTTGCTCAGTGATGGGTACTTCCTCTGAGAGTCTGCCCCTCGACTTCACATGGGTTGAAGCTCTTTCATGTAAGCTTTTTTAAGATTCTAATGATTTTTGAGCTTACCCCAAGATTGTAGAGCTTCGCCCAGATAAGAGGATTGTTCACAGATGGAAAAGAATGCAAAAAATTTTAAATTATGGCATAAAAATGCCTGTTTCTTTTTTGTAAATTCTCATCATTCATGATTAAGAAAGTATTAGCATCACCCGAAATTCTAAAACTTTAATTTTCAACGGATCTCTACGTTTAAGGACCCCCTGAAGCCGAAAATAATGTTTTGGCGATGGTGTCTCTCTGTATGTTCGTCCGTCCGTATGTCTGTCCGTCTGTAAACATGCTAACTCGCCGAAAAATGAACGGATCAAATTGGGCTTTGAAACACTTCTTTGTATATTAAACAGCGCATTCGATTTCTTTTGTGAAGGTGTCTTGGATAATGAACTTACATATAAGAACTTGCGTTAAAAGTCGAGCACGATGCGATAGTGCCACGATGAGAATTTGTACCTTGAAGCCAACAGAGCTTCAAGAGATGTAATCTTCATCTATACCTAATAACGATATAAATTAAGAATAAGAGGTTGCATTGGTTAACTTGGATCCAAAAGATTGATTTGTTCGATTTACTTTCAAATCGGCATAATCATTGAAATGAACAACAGCAAAAGCATTCCGAATGCGAGACACAAATACCCGAGCGCAAAGCGCGAGTCAAATACTTTATCAAGGGCAAAGCGCGAGATCTAGCGGACGTGCGCCCTAGGCGCGCGTGCAATGAGATTGTCCCCGCGAAGCGGGCAGATTGTCGCAAATAAGTTTGTGAGATAGCAGTTAGTGTAAATATATTGTCAATACACCCTCTACCACGACGGAACCCTGATTGAGCTTTCGGAATTAGGTGACATAAGGATTACCATTCTCACAACCTAAAAAGCAGAATATGGGTGAAAATTTTCGGAAGCGAATTTAAAATAGCGATTGGGCAATAATTTTCTTGAGATGTGATGTCACCATCGAGCAGAGGGTGATGTACATCCGTAAAACAAATTGCTGACAAACGTCTCAGAGGAAGTGTCGGATGATAATAGTTTCCCCAGTTTTTAGCGGAAAGAACTGACGCGGATCCCCTCTTCGAACCTCTAAATTTATCCTAATTTATTATTGGCAGTTCATTAATATTTATATAAATAACACGGGTCAAAAGAAATTATCTTCGTCCTCATTGTATGTGACATTTCATTGCCGAAGCATTTCCCAAAGCTAGACACGGAGAATAGTTGATATTTTAATTTCATATAAGAAGAGGAACTGAATTCATTCGTTTTTTAATAATTTTTGAAGAAATTTAAATTCAGATTGAGATGAAATGCCGAATCTGCAGCCCAGCCTCTGAACGCATCCATTGAGATGGTATTGAATCAAGTTACTTTCAACTTTCTAACTCTAACTTCGGATTCGTCATCAACTATCCCAAAACATCAGAATTAGCAATTTTTTATTTTCTGTGTAACGTCTTCCATATTGGATCTAACATTTGGAATCATGAAAATCTGACTTGAGATTATATATCAGCGACTCCAAAAAACCATAAGGTAGGTAATTTTGAGAGCTTGGAAGCTCGAAAGCTGATGCGTTACTAAATTTCGACCCGTTCGCAGAGGTGCAGACTTTGCATCATATCTGGAAAACGGATAATCTGAATTTGAATTTCTTTATAAATTATTGTTCACCATGAAAAACCAATCAATATGTTCTATAATTGAAAGGAAGGAATATGAACTAAAATAAGGGGCATTCAATATTCAGTAAGTTTTTTAGAATACTTCAAGAACAGTCTAAGCTGTTGTGAAGAAGAAGTGATATTTTATTTTCGTATTTAAAACGAATTGCAATACCCTAAAGCGTGTCTGAAATTTTTGTGTGTTAAACCTTTTCGAGAATTGTAAAAAGAATGAGTATTTCAAAATTGAGTTGCAAATGTCTATTGAACTACAACAAGTCGTGTGATTGTTTTTTAGAATAAAACTAATTTGGGATAGATAGTATAAGTAATTATTTACTCTGATGAATTCTGCTATTTTTATTATTAATGGTTTGAAACTTTTTTTTTCTAGTACAAAAGTAAAATACTAGCCGAGGAAAACCAAAAACATTTGTGTAATCTCAAAAAACAAGAGAATGATAGAGAATTTGCATCATTCATAGACAAAGAACATAATTATTGCATCTCGTAAAGGAGGACGCTAAGCTAAATTTATTTTTACAAGGAATAAGTTATCATAGAGTTTTTGATATTTTTTCATTTTATCTTCCAAAAATGAAAAAAAAAATTGTAGGAATGGAAGTAAAGGAGGACGCTAAGCTAAATTTATTTTTACAAGGAATAAGTTATCATAGAGTTTTTGATATTTTTTCATTTTATCTTACAAAAATGAAAAAAAAATTGTAGGAATGGAAGTTTCTATGATTTATAATTTCAGTAATACGGCAGTCCTTGTCGGTGATCGTAAATAATTTTCAATGTCTTTTAGAAGCTTTAGTAGAAATGTCTTTTCATATCATATCATCAAAAAATCAAAAATTGAAGCATTTTCAACACGATGCCTCATGGATGAAAGTCACCAAATTCGGAAATATAATTAATCATCTGCGCACGTTTCATATTTTCCTATGTACTTGCTACTTATCAAATATAATATTTTGGATACACATTTTTAACCAATTTTGAATAAGCTACGAGTGCTTAAAATTTAAAATTGAACATCATCATCAAATATTTAGTTCATGAAGTTGTGTATATAAAACTTTTTTAGAAAGCATTCTTATCGAAACTTTGGAATGTTTTCACGTATTTAGACCAGATGGAAATTTTTTAAATTCATAAATTAAATGAAATTTGCAAATGCAATGCAAACCATATATCGATTGAAGATTTTTTCATTCTAATGCTTGAAGATTCAAACTATTGCAATGAATTCAACTATATGTTGGAATATTTCGAATATGAGGATGATAAAAATAGATTATAGCTATCATTAAAATTGAAATTATAATATGTTATATTAATTTTGTTTCATCAATAATCTTTCTATTTGATTGTTTCTTCCAAATGGTAACTTTTCAAGCTGGAAAAGGAAAGGGGGAAGTTATGTCATACTTTATCTCTACAGCAGCTCGGAAAATTACTAATAATTACTATTTTTAGTATATTGATAACCATTCTTCGAATCGAAGTTTAAAATGTAATTGAAAAATATTTTTGATGTTATATTCGTGATTAGGATCACGATATACGTTAGTACGCGTGGTTTCAATTCTTTCAACCGAACGAAAATGGAATAACTTGTTATGAACTTTTTAGGCCTCAATCAACTGATATTTTACTTATTGACTGAAAAGAAGATATCCAAATGATAACTGCAAAATTAGGAAAAATCGTCAAAGTAAACAATTACCAAAGTGCGTGATACAATGCGAAATTGTAATTTTTTTTAATAAAGAAAAACCGTCTGCCATTAGTACAACAAATTTTGTAATTCTGGGAGCGTACAAAAAAAATCCAAAAATAATGTTTGCAATAAATAAGGATTTCGAAATCGTTGCTATGGGAAAGAATGTGAACAATCGTGCGAAGCACGTGTCAATGACAAGTCTTATATATTCACAAATAAATTTTCTCTTTTATCATATATATGTGAAGCGGAGAAATATATGGGTTTTCTTATTGAATTCATTCGCTGTATATCTTAGAAAGTAGTATTCTTCTGTGAGAAATCAAAACTCTAAGCAAATTTTTTTTGTTCAGATTCCAATTTCCATCCCAGAAAATTTCTATGGATATGTCTGATAGTAATAATTATAAGCTTCTTGAATTACTTATAACTTTGTGTATTTCCTACCCTTAATCTACGTGAGAATCGGACCATGATGGAAGTTATGCTTCTGCAGTTGAAACCCTGCGTATGCAGTCAAATTACGATTTTATTGACGCCATAAAAAATATTCTCACATATATACACAAATAATGGTGACTCCCCCAAGCACAATAGAAAGTACTGTAAAAATCCCAGCTCTCGAACTGAATTACTGTAAATGGTCGTAAACAATCCAAGCTAAAGTGGCACCCCAGTGCTTTTTATAATCGAGCAAGGGGTTGTTAAAAGAAATGCCTTTCGGATGGAATAAGGGAAAGAGCACCATCGACGAGAGCGTCAAGAGGAATGGAAAGTTGTCCCTCGCGCGGAAAGTGACAATAGCAGGTCCCATTTTCGTCATTGTCCTGGCGATATGAAGTGAAAAATGAAAGATAGCGATTTTCTAAATGTGTGCTCTCGAAGGTAATGCAGAAGGTATAAAGTCCTTTCCCTTATTTGGCGTCCTTTATTCTTCCCTTCAATGCTTTTTACCCGTGCAGAAAATGCCTTTTCCAGTCTTATTTTAAAAAAACCTCGTACCAGGCCCTGATCAGGTGATTAGGTAATGTTAGAAATAAACCAAAATTCGATTTCAGATACAAAGGTTGCATTTTTATACACTGGTCGAAAGAACTATTTTAACATGAGTTTCTTTACCTTTTGTTGGATGTTAAACGTTTCCAAAATTAGTTCAAATCATATTTCTTTCGCCTTATTTAACCCTTTCTGGAAAATCGATAGTTTAGTAATGGGTATTTATTAGCATGTTTATCCATAGTTCCGAATGAATTCAAATAGGCCCGCGCTTTTCGACCCATGCGCAGTTGAAAGCCGTTAGCATCCCTGACTGAACAGATGCAGTTATCATTCCGCCATTTGCGCAACGTTGTAATACTATGATATGACCAGCCCTTTCCGACTAAAAAAAAATGGCGTTCTTTAGTGATTATAGTTTATGTGTGCAAAATGTCCTCACCAGAGCGGCGCTGCACGTGGTACGCTTTAGGAATGCATTATACTCTTTCGCAAATTTTATAAGATTCAAAATTGATGAGTTCTTGTACAAAGTAAAGTCGGAAAATATTCAGGGAAGTTATTCTAGGACATAAAGAACTCATTCTCCGTAAATCGAATAATTCAAAATATGGAAATAAAAAATATAATACTATGTATGTTGTCATATAAAGCTAAGAATGTCTCAGAAATGAAGAAAAACTCCAGCTTTTGAGCCTTGACTTTGGTAAATGAAAAAAACTTGTCGAAGGAGAATATAGTTTGAATAAAATCCAAAAAAAGGGATGATCGTTCGTTCCTCCAGCCAATCTGATTGTTCCGAGAAATCTCTGAACAAAACGAAAGGAATTCATAATCAATAATATTTTTATGCAGCGTTAACAATATCGCAATCGAAATCTTGTACTGAATAAAATATTTCTATCTTCTTCAGTAAAATTTTCTGAAATTAATGAAGTCGGAAAATATTAAACAGACTTCAAACGATATCAACGACAATGTATTTTCTTTTACTCAATCAATTTTGTGAAAAAATGCGCAAGTCCTTCAGGGACGTCGCAACCGGCGATCAAGGGCTGTCCCCTCAGAAATTTCAAAATTTCCATTTGGGTTATCAATTCCTTATTTGAGTTTGCCCCCACCCAGAAAAAATTTCGTAGCGACGTCCCTGAATTTCTTCCTCCGACACTCCATAAATTATTCTTATATAATGGATCAAAGTTTATAATATCAATAAGACGGGATTACGAAAGGTACTTGTTTCCGCAAAATAAGAATGTAATTTTTGTTCGAATAAGAATTTCACGGGAAAGATTCGGATGGAATGGAATAAATTGAAGAAATATGAAGATAAATTTTGGAATTGGAAGTGGATGGTGATGATTAATATTAATGTATCTGTAAGGAAAATATTCAACAAGATTTCATGTAAAGATATTTTATTATACTGGTAAAAATACCTACAAAAAATCTATCTTTTTAAACTCTTATATTCTTATTAACAACGGTAGGTAATCTACCCTGCATATACCCTTATCTACCCTGTATACTATTATTATTATTATTATTATTATTATTATTATTATTACTAATCTAGTTATAGTATAACCTGGTACGATAAAAGAAATTTTTTCAACAAAATGGTTGAATTTCGAAACCAAAAGGACGGATGATCTGCAAAACAGTTGAATTTTGGAACCAAAAATACAGACTTTCGACAAAAAAGTTAAACTTACTACCAAAATAGTTTAATTCTCTAGTGAATCGTTCAAATTTCAAACCAAAGAAATGATTTTCCAACATAAACTGAAATCTAAACTAACAATGAATCTTTTAAATTTCAAAAAAGCAGTTTGATTTTTAACCAAAAAGAAGTATTTTCACCGAAAATATAAATTTGCAATCAACGAGAAAAAACTTCAAAGGAAAAAAATCTTTATAGAGAAGTCCGACATTTATTAGAAAAGTTCAATTTTCAATTCACAAAAAATTCTGAATGAAACACTCGTTTCAGGGTACCATTTACCTACAACAGAAATTACCCATAGTAGTGTACATGTTACCAAGTTAAGCAGGGTGTTATTAGCCGACCACATTGGGTTACGAACTTTCATTTTGACAACTTTGTCGATCGTACGCCATAGTCGGTAAACATTACAAGGTGCGTTATTCTCACCTCGTACGATAAGGCCACAACTCTATAAACGTAGGTAGCCTGTATGCATGCAAAGCAAGAAATCTTTCCACGTGGTAAATATTATGACCACTGATCTGTATTGCACCCTGGATAGAAGATAGCCAAGTATTTTTAAATTAAAACAAGGACTTTTTTCGATGCCTAATAATACACGCTCTCCCAAATTGGCATGTTCACACAGTCAGATGACTCAAGAGGACAACATACGCGTATTTAGGGCTTCAACTCAGCAGGTATTTGTGACATCGTCTTCTATCCAGAGATTAATACAGGTTAGTATCTGAAGTTCCTCCATTAAGTGGGAATAATCATGCCGCCATCTTAGCTCCGAAACCTATTATTATTATTATTATTTTCCGTCAAAAATTGATTTCGGGTTATGTCACCCGGTGTGTAATCACCAGCCACGGACTAAATCAAGTGCCTGATGAAGTCAAGGTGTTACAAATTTAAAAATATAAAAACATTGTTCGAAATGTGTTGCCAGCGGCGTAGCGATGGGAGGGGGGTGTCACCCCCCCCCCTGAACTTTTGCGGTAGGCAAATTAAGGATATGTTATCACACAATCAGAGCAATTCACCAGAAAAATCTGTAATTGGACAGGATATCGGCTATTTTTGGAATTCTCAAGCAATGAATGTTGAAGAATGAAAAGTGAAGTTCAATTTTTACAAATGTTCATTGTTTAAGAACTTGATTATTCTTGAATAACTCTATAATTCGACATTTCCAAAGATTTTATTGAAAATGCTGAGTTAGGCAAAGCCGCAATTGTCACAAGCGATGAAAATTATCGGCAATTTTACACGAGGAAATCATTACACATATTTAGTTGAGCAATTACGTCTTGTTCAAATCGCTTTGCATAAGAAATGATTTTCTACACTTCTAATAAGTATAGTAAACCTATTAGATAGTGAAGTATCATCGGGCATAAAAAGCCAAATGTAATATCATGTCGAATGGAAAGACTAAAATTGATCACAGAGCGCAACAATTTGTTCTAACTTCGAAAGAACAATGGTCGAAAACCAAGATAGCGTAACTGAACCTTCCATGGAGTTTGTTCAGATTGGCCGAAGAATTGAGGATATGTGCTCTTAAATCCATGTGATACTTTGGCGAATGATCAACCAGGCTCAACTTTCCTCGTTTTTTTCCACAATGATTTAAAGCTTTAAAAAATGAATTCGGAGGAGCATAAGAAAAGCATCTTTCGCTTTTTTCCAAAAATCTATACCAAAAATTTATTTATGCTATATCTCAAAGAAAAGTTAACACGGTTTGGAGGTTAGGGTCGATTTTTTATAAATTATACATAGAGGCTTACTGATCAGTATGCAATTTTCAATTTTGCATGGCCAAACACTTTCACGAAGAAGCATGGTTCCGGGCCATTTTTCATTGCTCCTCCGTTAGTCCTAAATTTTTTGCCACAAATATGGTGCATTTTAGGAGTAAGGTTTTGGGGAGTGCAAGCAGGTGACAGTCAAAACTAAAAGTGACGGAAATGTTGATCGTAGCCGAGTGGCGGCGCTGGCTGTACTTTAAGGCCGACAGTTCATGAAATACATGGGGAAAGTGTCAAAAATGTTGAGTTTCAATTTTTTTGGGTACATGAACAGAATATTTCGATTTTATTGTGTTTGGAAATAAAATATTAATGTTCCGAGACTTTATATTTCTCGAAGTTCCTGAACACTTGAAAAAATGTCAAATTTCTATTGTCTAATTGGGAAAATTTTTAAATATATCTTTCCTTTATGAGAGTAGGATTTTTATTTTTTCCCATTGAAAGAAAAACCTTTTGCAAATTTGTTTTTCTATGAGATCTTTTTAGCCGACTTAAGTTTGATACCCGAATTGTTGATATCCCCGACATACAGAAAGAATCATTTCCTCAATTTTTTTGAGAACTAAATATATTTATCACCTTTCATTTGTTTTCTCCTCATTTATCTGACTTGGGAACGACGGTTTTTCATAAAATATTCATAGTTTTGATTTAAAGGCAGGGAGTTTGAGTAGAGAAATATAATTTCACTTGGAACAGGTAATTATTTACGTGGAACGTTCATAAACATGAACTTTTCAAAATAATTATTATTTGGATTTATAGAGACGAAATTTGAAAAATCGCTCTTCCAATTCAAAATTTGTCACAATTTGAAAGTCCCCTCTTCTTGATTTTAAATGAAGAAAATTTAACTTACTCCAATTGAAAATTCCATAGTTCTAGTTGAAAAT
>WSXT02088162.1:0-11798 GCA_011762715.2 Neuroterus valhalla
CAAACCTATCCCTCCCCCCCTTCCAATTCCCCCCGCGCCTAAAAGGGAGGCACAGCTCCCCCCCCCCCCCCCATCCCGCAGGAGTTATTGGGAGCTTGAACCTTCGTTCAAGGCTGAGGGGAATGCGGAGAGGAGTAATGATCTGTCTGTCCATAGTGACAGCACTACTACTAATGTGTGAATTTTATTAGTATGAAGATTAGAAACCAATCTTCGCATTTTTTATTGTTGCGATATAACGTGACGCTCTAGTTACGTTTATACGTTTTCGACTCATTTTCACTTTTATTTAACATTTATCATGTATAAGGTTTGATAAATGAGAGAAGATAATATTAATATTATTATGCAAATCTGATTATTACGATGTTCCAGACTTTGTCATGTTTCATTAATCACTGAATAATTCTGTTGTTGAATATTGAAAGCACTGATGCTAGAAATGCTTCTTGTACCTAATTCATGCATTATTCAAATGAGATTCAGTTTGTAGGAAGGGAATAGATCGTCTAGCAGCTTTGTTTTCAAAATGTACAAACTTGAATACTGCTGTGCAGAAGATCTACTTTAATCAGAAATAGAGGAATAAATAAACAGTATAAGAAGAAAAAGTAAGTAACCTTCCAATCCCCTTCCTTCTTATTTTTCTCGTCTCTTTTTATTATTATTATTATCATTATTCATAAAGTGTGAAGGTACACTAAAAATATTTGCCCTACGCTCACCAAACGGAACTAAGTATATTCAGAGTTCCTAGTGCCCCCTTGATTGCCGTTCACCTGCTTACTTTATCCACACTACCGAACATTCCCTTACGCAGCTGAGACCTGAGAGTGGTGGCGGATATTTATTTGTGTGGCTGTGAAAATTTATAAATGTGTGCTGTGAACAGCAAAGTTTCGAATGATTGAAGAAAGGTGATTATCATCCTAATCTACAAGGAAAAGCGTTATCAATAAGACTGTAATATTGTTGAAGCAATTATAAGCGTGAAAAAAATTTGTCCGATTTGTCTCTCCCCCAGCTCCTCCTTTTCCTTATTGTAGGTTATTCTTTTCTTTTTGCAAATTTCTGACGGCCTAACCTTAACGACCGTCCATGATTTTCGTTACTGATTTGGAAGACTTCGTCTTCATTTTACCAAAATTAATCTTGTCCATTGAGAAATCCTTTTCTGGGTAGAACGAATGTTGAAATCTTCTCAAGAATCATTTTTTTTCGCAGGAGAATTCATCAGTTTAGTTGAATATTTACCACTTTGGGTGGAAATTGATTTATTTTGTTATAAATGAGTTCTTTTCTGGTTTGATAATTGATTTTTTTCAAGTGTAAATATAAACATTTGATTTATTATTCAGTCAATTTATTTTGACCTAGGATCTATCTTTCTCAAATTTGTCCTGCTTGATTAAAATTCATCCCTTTGCTTGCGAATTGACTACTGTTTTAGAAATTTTCCTTATTTTTGGTTGAATCAATAAAGTGGCTAGAGATTGTTCTTTTATGGTTGAAACTTAATATTTATTTTTGGATATTTATTTTTTATATCTAGAAACTAAAGTATCATAATCCTCATTAAAAATGAATCCTTCAAAGGTTATCAATCAGTTAATCCATCCAGATTGGAAACCTTACTTCTTCCTGAAAAATTCGATATTTCAGCGTTGAAAATTCCTCTTTTCAGTAGGAAATTGATATTCCTTGTTATAAATTTATCTATTTGGCTACAGACTGAATCTTTGTTCATATCCATGTAATCCCAAATAACAATTTACTTTTCTACGATTTCTGCCAACTTTATGAATAAATGAAGTAAACAATAATTCTTCTTTATCTCCCTAGAGTGATGTCTCAAGAATTAAGTTGGCCTAAATTTGCACAAAGGAAAATTCAGTTGGTTAAAAGTCGTAGTCCTTACTTGCGATTCAGCAGAAAGGATCATCCTAGTTGGGGACATGAATGTCTGGGTTGCTGTTCATCGCAAAGTTACAGACAAGGTACAAAAAAATTCTGAAACACCAAAAAATATCCCGAAAATAGATCTCGATGGAGTTCTTATAAACTCAAATAGTTTAAAAACATATATTTACTAAAAATTGGTATTTAGTTCCCTTTCCTCATTAGTTATCGAAGATGGGCCATATTATTGCATTGGCATTATCAGCCCCGATTCTCCTTCTTTTCCTAATGTTCATAAGTATGCTGAATATTATTTTCAACAGTTTTATAGAAATGTTTCTTCTCCTCTATAAGAAATTTCAACTCTCAACCTAGTTGAAAGTGTACTATTCATAGAAATGAGTTCCCATATACTTTAATGCCTTCGTTTCATTCAGCGCCACACCATTTGGTCGATTCGCAAGATTTACTAGTTTACGTTCAAGTGCGTAAATGAACTCTTGGCAGTTCAAACTTTCCTCTGTGGGAGATGCGAAATTGCAAAGAGCCGCACAGTGGTCGACGTTAACAAGATTTACGATCTCTACCCAGTGGCATCTTCTTTTTGGTCAGGAAAAAAATCGTGAAAGGAAGGGGAAAACGATAGTCAATAGTGTAACAAGTAACTGAGTTACACCCACGATGCTCTATAGGAAACTTACAGACACTATAGGTAGGAAATGAAGTATACCATTCGATTTTACGCAATACTTCATGACCTATACGGAAGCGATCTTTCTCAAAGATCTCATGCCAATTTTTCTGGAACGTCTTTCCGCATTGCTCTATACTGATATTCCTGATCCAGTCACATTTTCCATCTCCCAGGAGCTCGATCGTGAAAAATGTTTGCATTCAAAAGGTTAACAGAAATTTCGTTTATGTCTTTATTGATGGTAATCTCAAAGTTCGATATAAAGAAGGCTGCCAGAGCCTGATTCACTTTAGGAAAAGTGAGAACAAAGTGATTTATCTTTTAATTCCTTCTCTTCTTCTCTCAAATCTCTTCTTCTCTCAATTTCCTTCTTCCCTCCTCTTATTTCCCTTCTTCGATTATTTTCCTAACTCTCTTCTTCTCTTCTTCTCTCCATTTCTTCTTCTCTTCTTCTCTGTTGATCTTCTTCTATACTTCTATTCTGCACTTCTCTTCTCTTCTTTTTCTCTTTTTTTCTTATACTATCTCCTCCTCTCCTTTCTTTTTTCTCTCCTTCTCTCCTTTTCTTCTCCTTTTCTTCTCCTTTACTCCTTCTAACCCTCTCCTTCTCTTTCTCCCTTCTTTTCGTCTTCTCCTTTTCTCCCTACCTTCTTTTCTAAAATATACCCTTCTCTATACTCTATTACTCTTTTCTCCTTCTCTGTTTCTCTCCTTCTTTTATTCCTAACTTCCATCTCTTCCTCTGTTCTTCTTTTCTTGACTCTTTTCATACCTTCTTCCTTTGTTTTTCTATTCTTTTCTTCCATTAACTCTCTTTTTCTCTTCCTCCCTCCTCCTTTTTCTTCCTTCTTCTCTCCCTTCCTTCTTCTCCTAGCTGTCTGCTTCTCTTCTATCTTTACTCTATTCTCCTCTTTTTTTCCTAAATCTCTCCTTCTCTCCTTCTCACTCTCTCTTCTCTCTTCATCCCTTCTTCTCTACCTCTATTCTTCTCTTCTGCTCTTCTTCTATACTTCCATTCTACTTTTCTATTCAGCTCTTCTTTTCTTTATCCTTTTTCCTTTCTTGTCTTATTCTATTCTTCTCCTCTTGTTCCCTTCTCCAATTCTTCTTTCCTTTCTTCTCCTATTCTCCTCCTAACTGTCTCCTACTCTTCCTCTCTTTTTTTGGTCTTCTCCTTTCCTTCTTCCCTCATTCTCTTCTTCTCTTATTCTCCCCTTCTCCTCTTTACTTCCATCTCTTCTTTTTCCTGTTATTCTCTTCTTCCCTTAAATCACTTTTTCTCTTCTCCCTTCTTCTTTCCTTTTCTTGTTCTCCTAACACTCTTCTTTCCTTCTTTTCGACTCTATTATTCCCTTTTTCTCCTAATTCTATCCCTCTCTTCGTCTCTTTGTTCGATTTCTACCTTCTTCATTTCTTCTTTCATTCTGTTCTCTTCTTCTTCTTTTCTTCTATCGACTCTCTTCTTCTCTCAAACTTCTCCTTCTCTCCTTTTCTTCTTTTCTTCATCTCATCATCCCTTTATATTTCTTCCTCTTCCCTCAACTCTCTTTTTCTCTTCTTTCCGTAAATCTCACTTTATCTTCATCTCTTCTTGTCTCTTTCCCTTAAATGTCTTCTTCTCCTTACTCTCATCTTTTCTTCTCTTTTTCTCTGAATTCCCTTCTTTTCTTCTTTTCCTCTGCTCTTCTTTTCTCCTGCTCTTCTGCTCTTCTGCTCTTCTTTCCTTCTCCTCTTGCTCTTCTTCACTTCTCCTTTTCACACTCTTCTCCTCTCGACTTCCCTCTTCGCTTCTCCTGTTTTTTCTTTCTCTCATTTCCTTCCTCTCTTCCTCTCTTATACTGTTCTTTCTTCAATTCTTTCCTTCTTCTGAATCTTTTTTTCTCTCCTTATTTCCATCTCTTCTTGTCTACTTTCCTTATTTTTCTTCTTCTGCTAATTCTTTTCTTCTTTACTTTTTCTTCCAACTCTCTTCTACTCTTGACTTCCTTCTCCTATCAACTCCTTCCTTCTTTCTATCTCTTTTTTATCAGAATCTTCTCATTTTCTTCTTCTCTTCTGCTCTCCTGCTTTCCTTCTCTTCCGCCCTTCTTTTCTTCTTCTCCTCTTCACTTCTTCAATTATTTTCTTCTTCTTATCTTCAATTCTCCTCTTTTATCTTCTTCCCTTCTTCTCCTAATTCTTTTTTCTCTTCTCCTTTCCTTCTCTTCTCTCCTAGACGCTCTCCCTGTCTTCTTCTCTCATCCTCCTCTTCACTTGGCTCTCTTCTTCTCATTTCCCTCCTTCTCCCATTTTCTTAACTCTCTTTTTCTATTCTTCTCCTCTTCTCTTAACTCTATCTCCCTCGGCATCTTCTCTTCCTTTCTCCTTTTCTCCTCTTCTTATTTTTTTCTTTCAACTTATTTTTTCCGCCTTCTCTTCTTTCCCTTGACTCTATTCTCCGCTTACTCCATTCTCCTTTTCCTCCCTTCTTCTGTTCTTTCCTTCTTCTCTTAACTGTCTTCTTCCCTTCTTTTCTGAACTCTATTCTGCTCTTTTTCTCCTAATGCTCTTCCCTTCTTTCCTACCCGTATTTCTGCCTTCTTCATTTATTCTTTCATTTTGTTCCCTTCTTCTTCTCTTCTTCTATCAACTCTCTTCTCTCTTTTCTTCTAATATTCGCTTCTTTTCGTCGTCTCTTCTACTCTCATCCTACTCTACTCTCTTTATTTCATTATCGCTTTGTTTCTCTTTCTCTTCCCTCAAATCTCTTTACTGTTCTTTCCGTTATTCTGTCCTTATCTTCGTCTCTCTTCGTCTTCTTCCCTAAACTGTTTTCTTCTCCTCACTCTCATCTTTTCTTCTCTTCTTCTTAGAATTCTCTTATTTTCTTCTTTTCTTATTCCTTTTCTTCTGCTCTCCTTTTCTTATCCTCCTGAGCTTCTTCGCTTCTTGTGTAAAAACTCTCCTCCTCTTAACTTCCTGCTCCTCTTCTCCTCTTCTTCTCCTAACTCCCTTCTTCTCCTCTCTTTTTCTCATTCTGTCATTTCCTTCCTCTCTTTCTATCGTCTCCTTTTTTTTCCTTAACTCTTTTTTTCTTCCGCATCTCTTTTCTCTTTTTTCCTACTTTCCTTTACTCTTTCTTTTTATTTCTATCTCTTCTTGTCTACTTTCCTTAACTTTCTTCTCTGAACTTTTTTCTTCTCTGAAATATATATTCTTTTCATTTTCCTCTGCTCTCTTATTATTCTGCTCTTCTTTCCTCTTCTCTTTTTCTTCTTTGCTTCTTCTTTCAACTTTCTTCTTCGCTTCTTCTCTCCATTCCTCTCTTTCGCCTTTTCTTATCAGAATTCTCTTATATTCCTCTTTCTCTGCTCTCCTTTCTTTCTTCATCCCTTCTCTTCCACTCTCCTTTGCTTCATCTCCTCTTTGCTTCTACAATTCTTTCCTTCTTCTTATCTTCACTTACCCTCTTCTCGTTTCTTCTCTCTTTCCCCTTACTCTCCTCTTCTCTTCTCCTTTCCTTCTCTTGTCCTTTCGACGCTCCCCTGTCTTCTTCTCCTCCTCTTTTCTTAACTCTTTTCTTCTTTCCTCGTCTTACTCATCTTGTTCCTTTATTTTCTTCAGTCTCCTGTTCTCTTTTCCTCTAAACTCTATTCCCCGCGTCTTCTTTTCTTCTCTTCTTCTTTTCTTCTCTACTTTCCTTCTTTTCTTCTTTTCTTCTTTTCTTCCCTTTTTTTCTCAACTCCCTTCTTCTCTGAACTCTCTTCCTCTCTCAAATTCCTTCCTCCCTTATTTTTCCAACGCTATTCTTCTTTTCTTCTCCTAACGCTCTTCTTGGCTTCTCTTCCTGATTCTATTTTTCTCTTCTCCTTTCCTTATCGTATTCTCTTCTTCTCTCAACTCTCTTCTTTCAGCTCTCTCCTTCTCTTCTTCACTGTTTTTATTTAAAAAAGTGACCTTTGTAAATTTATCGCATGAGAGTTATTAAAAATGGCTCAAGTGTCTCTGAAATTAGAAGCTTCGAATAAAATAGGAAACATTCCCATGTTTTTCCAAATTGAATACATCAAACTTCCAAATTGAAAGCTTGAGTCGAAATAGTCGAGAAATGTACAATTCCAATAGCAATCTTGTTTTGTGTTTGTATAATTCATCTGCATAGAATGTTTCCCGAATCCCGTAATGAAATTCACAACTACAAAACCTCATTCCACATTCTAGATTCTCTGAGTTGTTATTTCAAATTGAAACAATACTCTTTCGTCGAAAATTCCTACATAAAAAAGAGGAATAGGGTGGGGTTTTTTCTCTTGTTTCGCTAACCGTGTTCCTGCAGATTATGCGTGAAAAACAAAGAACGAAATTCCCAGCTGAATATGCAAGTGCCTCAGGCTATCATTAATCTCGGAAACTCTCATTGCAAACATTGCAGCTTGATTATCTTGGTACGATTGAATCCCACTGTACTGAAGTAGGTTGACAGATTTTCTAGATAAACTGGCTAAAAATAGGATTCAAGCCAGATAATGTTTTATTGAATCATAAACAATAAATGAATCAAGATCTGATAAAGTTCACTACCTTTAAATCCTCTGAACTTTATTCTCGTTAGCATTCAAGATCTATTTTCGAACAATCTTCTTCAAACAGATTTATGCTATCCGAATCTAATCCAATATCTCTGAGATCGCGAAACAAGATTATTTGATGTAGAAACTGAAATCAGTGTTGAGTAGGGCCCTGTATAGTTACCCTATCTTCTGAAAGGGCGCTGCATAGGCGGGATAACATCTTCTGAATGAAATTAATAAACATACCATTTTGAAAAATAATATAATTATAATAAGTATTAATGAATAAATAATAATTAATCATAATTTATTCTTCGTTTAAGTTTCAGCGAGAGGAACATTGAATCATCATAGTAAGATTTAACAAAAACAGATTAAAAATCGACCAAAACTTTGTAATTTTAACAATAAAAAAGCAGATTTTTACCAACAGAGATGAATTTCCAAGAAACACATTCACACATAAAAATATACGTTTTAAACTTCGACACAGTATTTTTTTCTAAAAATGATGATATTTTTTAACCAAGTATTTGAATTTTCAACTAAATAATACAAATTTTCAACTTAGATTCTTTTTTTGCTAACCAGAAACGAAGGAAGTGAATTTTTATTTCAAGAAATGATTTTCAACCGAAAAGAAAAACTGATTCTGAACAAAATATTCGAATTTTGAACTAAATTTTCAACAAAATGAATCAGTTTTCACCTTCTTATTGCATTCCCAACAAAAAAAATTAATTCTCAATCAAAAATGAAATCTCGTTTCAAAACAAGTTTCAGAAGAAATATCCAATCATAATGGTGGAGTTGAACCAAAACCGGTTAAAAATCGCACAAAAATTTGTAATTTTAACAATAAAAAAGCAGATTCTTACCAGTAGAGATAAATTTTCAACAAACCCATTCACAAAAAGAAATCTTCATTTAAAATTTAACAAAATACTTTTTTCTCAAAAAGATTATTTTTCATCAAATATTTTATTCTTCAACTAAAAAATACAAATTTTCAACAAAATACATGAATTCTGAACTTAGATTCCTGTTTTTCTTACCAGAAACGAAAAAAGCTTATTTTTATTTCAAGAAATTATTTGCAACCGAAAAGAAAAACTAATTCTCAACAAAAAATTCGGATTTTGAACTAAATTTCCAACAAAATGAAACAGTTTTCACTTTCTAATTAATATCTCGTTCCAAAACAAGTTTCAGAAGAAATATTTAATCATAATAGTGAAGATCAACCAAAACCAAATTAAAATCGCACAAAATTTTGTAAGTTCAACAATAAAAAAGCAGATTTTCACCAATAGAGATGAATATTCAACAAACACATTCACACAAAGGAATCTACATTTTGTACTTCAACAAAATATTTTTTTCTCAAAAATAAGATTTTTTTCATCTGATATTCGAATTTCCAAAAAATACAAATTTTTAACAAAATACATGAATTACATGAATTCTCAACTGAAATTCTTTTTTTCCAATCCAGAAAGGAAATAAGCACATTTGGATTTCCAGAAATAATTTTCAACCGAAAAAGAACTAATTCTTAACAAAATATTCGAATTTCGAACTGAATTTTTAACAAAATGAATTAATTTTCCACCAACTAATTGCATTCCTAACAAAGAAAATTATTTCTCAATCAAAAATAAAATATTCAAAATTTCGTTTAAAAACAAGTTTCAACGGAAGGAACATTGAATATTAATAGTGAAATTCAACCAAAAGAGATTGAAAATCGCCCATAAAGTAATATTAACAAAAAAGCAGATTTTCACTAACAGAGATAATTTTTCAACAAACACATTCACACAATGAAATCTGCATTTTAAATTTCAGCAAAATAATTTTTTCCTAGAAAAAAGATTATTTCCATCAAATATTTGAATTTTCAACTAAAAAATACCATTTTTCAACAAAGTACATGAGTTAAATGAATTTTCAACTAAAATCCTTTTTTCCAAACCAGAAACAAAGTGATTCAATTTTCCACTAACTAATTGCATTCCCAACGGGAAAAATTAATTTCCAATCAGAGATAGAAAAATGAAATTTTCGTTTAAAAAAAGTCGATATTGTTTTAGACGATAGAATGTTGAAAAAAATAAATAAATCTCCAACCAGAACAGAATAACGGTTTATCACATGTAACCAAAAAAGACCAAATTCCTATCAATAGGAAAGAATGTCAAAATTTGAAATGTCAGCAAAATATTGAAATTTTAAATTAGAAAGAAAATGAAATTTCGACTACAAAAATTATTTCTAACCCTAAACTTAATTTTCCACCTTATCAGTTGAATCTCAAATTGAGATAAATTTTCCAGTCAAGGAGGAAAAAATTATTTGTTACACAGCTATTTATTTTGTAATAAGTAGTTGAATTTTTTACCCCAAAAATGTGTTTATTTAAAATTTTGAAAGCAGTAATTTTCATCTTTCTTTTTTTGAATTACAAAGAGAATAGTTGGATTCTTGTGCAAAACAGATTAATAATCAAGCGAACCATTCCTAATTCGAACCAAAGAATATCAAATTTGTTATAAACAATGCAAGGAATTTATTGAACGAATATATATTTTGTTGCAATGGCATTCTGTTAATTTGTATTAAAAATTCGTAATATGTAGTAATAATTCAATTAATTAATTAATCCGTTCGTTCGAATAGAAGATTCATATTTGACTGTTAAAAAAATCTTTGTTGTAAATTCGTCTATGTTGGTTTAAAAAAAATCTTTTTGATTGACAATTCGTCTTTGTGGGATCAAAACTTAGCAATTTGGTTAAGAATTCAACTAGTGTGTTGGAAATTAATTTTTTTTATATTAAGATTCAAATATTTTGACCAGAAAATTCCTTCCGGTTGGATTTAATTGAATTTTATTATGTTCATATACCAGTTGCAATATTCAGCTGTATTTCGAAAAATGACTTTCTGGATAGGAAGAATAACTATTTGGTTGAGAATGCAAGTCTTTTCGGTATATTATTTATATTCCTCGATTGAAAATTCGACTATTTGGTTCAACATTAATATATTTACTATGAGTTGAATTATGTTGTTAAAAATTGACTATATGGCTGAAAATTTCTTCATTTTCTCAGAAGTTGAATGATTTTGTAAAAACCTATTTATTTTTATAAAGTTATCCCCTTTGCTCAAAAATGCAACTGTTTCGTCATTTCGGATTATAAATTGATTCTTCTTGGGCAAGAATGAACCGAGGCAAAGCCGAGGTGCTTAACTTCAAACAATGCGTGAACGACCGTTTTCGCTTAAAATTCACATACTTACTTGTCTAACAGTAAAACGAGAGCGAGTTTTTGCGTGTAATTGGTGTCACGGAAAATTATACGGGGCTCTGGAAGGAAAACTTAGGTTTACCGAAACTCCGTACGCGTAGACCAAATTCTTTTACTTAAAGTATTAATAAAAATATTTATGAAAGTGTCTAATATCTTATTCAATACTTATTCTATTTATTTATTATTGGCGCTGATCATCCTCTTCCCTTTGCAGACGTGTAATTGCTTACTTTCGCTCCTCCCCAGTGGATCGAAAGTTAGCCCTTTCGCTCCGCTGTCGGACAAAATACGTTTTCCCTTGCAAAAGTAATGTATTTTTTCAAAGTATAATCAATTTTTCGTAAATTTAACTATCTGTTCAGAAATGAATCAGTATAGTTCGAAATGGAATCATTTCGTTAAGAATTCAACCATTTTGTAAACGTTATCTCATTTGGTCAAAAAATTAACTGTTGTGTTGTAAACTCGTCCTTATTCCGCAAAAATGATCTTTCTTGTTAGAGAAACGACTCTACTTGGTTGAAAATGGTTCTATTTGCTTCAAGGTTCATTATATTCTTGAAGATCGAACAATTTTGTCAGGAATTATTTTTTTGCTGAATATCGGATTATTACGTTGAAAAACCATTTTTTTGTGAGAAAATATTTTCCTTTGTTTTGAAAATAACTAATGTGTAAAAACTTACCTACATGGTTTGAAACTGTTCTAGTTTTTTCTAGCTTCAATATGTTTTTGAAGAATCAAAGATTTTTCAGAAATTTTTCTTTTTTCGTTAAAAATTGAATTATTTCGTTGAAACCCCGCTTTTTTTGTGAAAAAATAATCTCCATGGTTAAACATTTATTTATTGAGTAAAAATTATTCTACTTGGTTAGAAATTGTTCTATTCTTTTTAAGCTTCATTATGTTTTCCAATAATCAATAATTTTGTCAGAAATTTTTTTTTGTGAAAAATTGAATCATTCCGTTGAAAACACGTTTTTTGTGAAAAAATCATCTCCTTGTTTACAAATTCAATTATTGTGCAAAAATTCAGCTGCTTGGTTAATTATGTTTCCGAAGATCTAAAAATGTCAGGAATCATTCTACTTTGTTGAATGTCGAATCATTTCGTTGACAAATTCTTTTCGTTGAAAATTTGATCATTCTGTTGAAACCCCGTTTTTTTGAGGGAAAAATTAGGTCCTTGGTTGAAAATTTATTTATTGAGTAAAAATTCTTCTACTTATCTAGAAATTCTTCTATTTTTTTAAGCTTTATTAAGGAGAGTAGGAAGGATTGAGGAAGGGATAAAAGGCATGTGTTTGGTAACACTGGTAAGTGAGGAGGATAGGTTC
>WSXT02088173.1:0-11798 GCA_011762715.2 Neuroterus valhalla
AACTATTTCTATTTATAGAAACTATTTATAGAAAAACTATTTCTGTGCATTGCAACTAACGACATGACTTCAATGTCATAATGTTTAACAATTAGTTGTACTATTCGCCTAAACACAATTACTTCCGAAAAAATAGATAGATGGAATCGAGCTTTAGTACGCTTTTTACGGCCATACTTGACCATCGGTTCCTCCCTTTGCCCATAAAAATGCTATGGAAAAATCAAAATTTCCAATTTGACATTCATCGACGTCAGATACGTATAAACGTTAGGATGGTAAATTGTAGCTTCTTGGCAGACCTTCAAATTGTCTCTCAACTGTTTTTGACACAACTAGTTGTTTTGGTTTTAACCATAAAAATTGTATGAAATAAATATTAAAAATTCGATTTTTCAACCTTGCAATGCAGAGTATGCAAAGTATAGCTTTCTGTAAGACCTACAAACTGTCTCTGTAATTTTTTTGTAGGTCTCGAGGTTTTGATTTTGAACATCGAAACTTTTTTGAGAAAAAAAATACGATTTTTAACCTAACAACGCTGGGCATGCAAAAATATGTGAACGAAAAATTATAGAATTTTCAAAGACCTGTATATTGTCCTTCAACCATTTTCTAATAGGACTCTTGGTTTTGTTTTTAACCATCGATAATTCGATGGGAAGCAAAAATGTCCGTCAGCAATCGAGCGCGAAGTAAAAGTATCACGATGAGATACAGAGCTTCGAGAAACGAAGCTTTTATCTTTGACTTACTTCGTAGTAAATTCAAAGAATGAAAAATTATAGATGAACTTTGATCTCAAAGAGACGATTTTGCTAAATTGCCAGGAGATAGAAAAGCACAGGAATTGTTGAAATTGGAGCTGAAATTGCGAATTTTACACAAAACTGTCGATTTATCAGCCCGAAAGTATGAATTTTTAATAAGGAATATCATCTGTAACCATAAAGTATATAAATAATTAGTTGAATTTCAAACCCAAAAAGACACATTTAATCATGAAGAAGGATGATTATCAAACAAAATTATTGGAATTTCCGCAAAATTGTTAAATTTTCAACCATATAAGATGAATTTTGAACTAGAGGGACAGATTTTCAACGAAGGAGTTGAATTTTCTACCGAAAAATGATCAATTTTTCGGCCAAGAAATTGTATCATCATTCGAGAAATAGTTGAATCAAACCAAACAGACGAGTTGTTCGCAAAACAGAAGGCAAATTTTCAATGAAAAAGGATCATTCCTGGAAAGGACTTTCGAATTTCCGGCACAGTTATTCAATTTTCGACCAAATAATTGAAATGTTCCCAAAAAAAGATGAATTCTCAATACACATACTTGCATCTTAACCAATAATGTTGAATTTTTGAACGAAACAGACAAATTTACTGCAAAATAGTAAATCTTTGAACAAAAAACGATTTTTTCAACAAAATAATTATTTCCAACCAAGGAGATGTAGTTTCAGTCAAACAAATTGAATTGTTAATAAAATGTAGTCCATATTTCAACAAAAAATTATGATATTTTTAGGTTAGAAACAGTTTATTTCAATTAGAGAAGAATATCCAACAAAAGAGTTGAATATTCAGTCAAGAGGGAAAAACAAAGAAATTGTTTAAATTTTAAGTTGAAAACGCGAATTTTCTACAAAACAGTTGATTTTACAACCCGAGAATATGCATTTCGAACAAGAACGTTAAATTTCAACCATATAGTATATTTTTATACCCAAATAAATGAATTTTTAACTCAAAAAGACAAGTTTTAAATGAAGAAAGGATGATTGTTTCGGAATTCCAGAAAAATGAATAAATTTGTTACCATTAACGATGAATTTTTTAACCAAAAAGCAGATTATCAACGAAAGGGTTAAATATTAACCAAAAAGATCAATTTTCAACCAAGAAATTGAATTCTCAATAAAAAGTAGTCGAATTTAACGAAACAGACGAATTTTGAACAAAAAATCCATTTATAACCAAAGAGTCGATTTTTCTATAGCAAAGTAGGTGAATTATGAATACAAGAAGACAAATCTTCAACCTAAACAGAACTTGTAACCAAATTTCGGGAATTAGATTCATCCTTTGTGGTTGGACTGATTTTTTTTCTTTTTTTAGTTGTTTTTCTGTTGCAATTCTATATTTTTCGTGGTCATGAGAAAATTCAATTACCTATTTTTTTATTTTTATTTTCAATCAAACTAAATTATTTTGTTTATAACTTGACTAGTTCTTGTTTGGTCAGTTATGAAGAAGTTTCTAACAGATTCCTGCAGGAGACTGTGCCCTCCTCAGTGTTTAACTCAACCAATAATAATTAGTTTACAATAATAAAGTTCAGACAAGTTAAGCTTACCCCGAAGGAAATTTGGCTTGATGGTATAATAACAATAATTACTTTTGAATCTGCATAATAACTAAAATAAACCAAAAAGAGAGCAATCATAGCTATTAATAAGCATAAGCAATAAAATAGTTAAGTCTTCCTACAAGGTTAATTGATATTCTCAAAAATGAACTATAATCATATAGTTATATTATAGTTATTTTCATTATATTATATTATTATATTAGCTTTGAGAAATGTTTCTGACCTTCGCTAGCATAGTTTCCAAAACTTAGTTAACGCTGCATTTGGTTCCGTGAAAGCAACAGCATCTTTCTCATAACGAATAGCTGCAGCGTTTAATTGTTCATGAAGATTGTTCAAAGCATGATAAATTATTCATTACCTTATAATAATCCGAATCCGCATCTCTTTTGGTATATGCACTATTTTTGAAAGCTAGTAGGAATCAAGTAAAAAGACGCTTCTAATACTAACACAACCTTTTCTATTCACTTATTCGTTTATAACAAATTCAATGGAGTTCCTAACTCCTCTAGTAAAAATAGATCAGTTTCTTATTTTGCTCATTAAATAAATCGGTACTGTAGCTTCTTTGAAAAGATGGACTACGAAAGATGTATACAAAATGTTAATACTCTTTTTTAAAAGATCCAAATGAGGTGAAGATTGTGGTCTGAAGGTCCTCCAGAATTTTCCTTCTCCGATGCTTGGTAATTGAAAAATTACGTGACAGTTTGTAACTATCATTAGTACAAACTAAAATTAAGCTTTTTGGACAAATATGTTGTTCAATTAACTAAACCTTTGTCGATTCAACTGGAACCAACATGCAGTTAGTTGATAAGAATCTATGTTTCGTCTATGAAAACCGAATTGGTTTTCTGTCCGAAACTAAACATTTTTCTGAGACTAGTGCACTAACTTCTTGAAGAAATTCAATTTATGTTGATCAAAATTATATGTATAGTTTTTACGTGAGGATATCTACTGTCTTCAGTACTAAAATCTTAGCGACTTCCAACTGTTTGCTATTGAAATTTCACTCTTGATGATACGACTAAAGTTCCTTGAAAATAAAATACAAATCAATTAGGAGAAGCGAGTGACGCGTGCGTGACATGAGAATGATAAAAGGTAGGCTTTATGTGAGTAATTAAAGATCACACGATGTTTAAGATTAAGTTCTTTGTAAACATTGTATACTGACTGGCCCGAACGTCGTTCCATGCTTAATTAACACGTATACGATGCAGGTGGGCGCGTTATCGGATTATCTCGAGGTAAGACTCTTTCAGCAAGCGCTTGTGACTTCAGCACACATCCAGAGAGAAAAGTAACTACGACATATGCAAAGGAGCTGTGGCGAGTACCTTGTGAAATAATTCGTGTAGTAAAGCTAATTAGTTCAAGGTTATCAAGCACCGTTGCTTCCACGAAGAACGGCAGACTAGCACTTGTTTCATCCGCTGAAAGAGGAGCAGATAACCAGATATATAGGTTGATAAGTACACTCGAGGGGTAAAAGGGGAGGACAGAGGTGCACGTTTGTGCGATTTATTTTCGTGGTACCCAACAATAAATAAGACCGGTATCGTATCGAGTCAAGACAGATTTATTGGGTCTCCTTGGCCTGGAGTGGGGTTGCAGTGTTGCACTGATCATGGGTCAGTGCATTCACTTGTCGCATACTGCTTGTGGTTCCGGGCAGGGTGCACCAATTACGTACGCTACGACTATCAGGGAAAGCACGATTCCTAATCCGATCAGCATTTGCGTGTTCCTGCAAAAAAGAATGCAGAGTGGAGAGCGAGGACGAGCTTTTATATCTATCATGGACTGCTGATAATCATTGCCTGGGTCAATGGTTAACATCGGTCCTTGATTAACCTGTTCATGCATGACTTATGACAAAGATTTATTTATCTGTCTCCCTATTCCAAGCGATACACTTCAGTTTTATTGAAGTTCTAACAAAAGCATGGAATTTTATGTAAAGCTTTCCTTCGGAATTCGAAAACTTTAAGGTTGGTGTGCAGGAACCTATGTCAAATATTTTTTTCTGGTTTCGTAGCCTACGCCGGAAACCTTCAAACGACGACCGAATATCTCGACCGAGTACTCGGGTACCGGGTATTGGAAAAGTTAGGGCCCTAAAAAAGTAGAAGTTCGACAAAAACGGTTTATAGTACTGTGTGACTTAAATCCGCACTCAAGTAACGCCTATCCATGACCTAAACAGGTTATTACGGCACCGTGCTTATGACCCTCGCTACTGTTCGGGCTCTAACTTCACGGAGCTGTACTAACTAAGTCACGGATAGACGAACCGCAAGTGCGAATTTAAGTTAGTAAGTGCTTAAAATATTGTACAATACTTGAGTCTTAAGCGGCCTATTTTGGTACGGCGTGATTATCACCCTCGCTCCGCTCGGGCGCTAACTACACGCCGCACAGTGGTTGAGAATAAAGAAAAGCTGGCCAAAAGTAAAAAAATCTTTTCTCCGAACCTATTTTCGTTGATTGGAAATACTTGAGTGATATTTCCCCCATCATTTTCCATCGCGGTAATTGAGCAAAAGTTCTTACTTGCTCCAAGTTATCATTTCAAAATTGACCGTCGGGAGTGACTTGTAGAACGTTCGTACCGGTGAAAAAAATCTTTCGCTCCGAAAGTGCATCACTATTTAATGGATTATCGGATTTCACCTATAAAAAATGGGGAAGTGAAAACCATGAAAAACCCATGAAAATCATGCTCGTACACGGTTATTTCAGTGAATAGTGAAAATTGATAAAAAAGCTTCAAAGAAAAATTGTAGATCCTTTGAAAATACATATTCCACGTTCAAGATGTTTTTACCCTACGACTGATGGGTTTCGACTAAATAGACGAACTCAATATCAAATTCCTAATCAGCGACTTCGGAAACCCCAGTGTACAATTTTTTGAGTGAACCAGAAGTAATTCTTCAGTAGTCGTCTGCCATTTTTAATCCGACATTTTGTTTTCGACGAACTCAATATCAAATTCCTAATCAGCGACCTCGAACACCTCAATATGCCAAGTTTAAGACAAATCGGGCGATATTTTCGACTTTTGACCAGCTTTTCGAGATTTTCAACCACTGTGCTGAGGGCGCTTGCCCACCTCTTTGGCTTGATTTTTTTTTCTAAATACATAAATGGATGAAATTCTGTTCGCGACTGGCAAAAAACTTGTAAAAAGCTTTCATGCTAACGAGGTTCAAAAAGAATCCCACGAGGGATTTAACACTAAAATAACTGGAAAAGTTATTGGACTCACACCAGGGGCTGGGAGCGAGAGAAAAGAAAATATATATAATATATTCATGATGTAAAAATAGAGGTAATTTTGAGATCTGCATAACCTAAAAAGTTCCTCAATTTCAAAGTACATAGTAATAAGAATGTTCAAGAATAAATTACATGAATTACACACATTAGGCTGAGAAAAAAATGTATGCATTTAAAAAAATGATGTTATTCATAAATTGTTTATTTATGACACAGTTTTCAAATAAAAAATTAACTAAGAGATTTTTCATAGAATATTTTCTAAGTTCTATCTAAATACACCTTTGAAGAATGTTTTCAAGAAATGTGAATACACTAAAGTATTAAAAATAATCACTCTTTTATGCGAAAAGAATTCCTTTTTAAATATATTTTTTGGAACAATTTTTACAGCCAAAGTACAACTTATAGCTTTATGAAGCTGAAAATGGGTTTTGCAAGCATGCGCAACACACAACCACACGACACTTGAAATCTTCTCGAGTTGTTAAGAAATCTTTGAAATCTCCTGAAATATTTCAAACTATTTGATCCCTTTTGGAATCTTGAAAGTCTTAAAAATTTTTCCAGAATTTTAGAAATCTTCGCAAAAATTTGGAATCTTTGAAAACTTCCTGAATTCTCTAGAATCCTTTGAAATCTTCTAAATATTTCAGAACCTCTGCGTTACCTTGTCACTCCTGTAGAATTTTTTAAAATCTTTGTTCAGTTTTCACAGAGTTTCTGAATATTTTTAAGTCATAATAATATAAAAATAAAAATAAGAGATCTCTTTTGTGAACCTAGATTACATAACTCAATGAAAAAAAGGTCAACGATAGGAACCCAAAAGGTAGAGGTTCAGCATAAGCTGCTCCAATCCCTTGAATTCTTTGTGAATTTATTTGAAATCTCCAGAAATCTTTGGATTCTTTGAAACCTTTGTGAAATCTTGAAAATCTTGGAAATCTCCTGGAATGTTTTTGAACCTTCTGAAATACTTGTAAAAGATTCAAAATCTTTTAAAATATTTCGAAATATTTCTTAATTTTGAAGATCTTGAGAATCTTTCTGAAATCTTGAAATCTTTGTGAAATTCGAAATCTAAAGGCCTTCAAACGCTATGGAATCCTCTAAAAATCTTTGGAATCTATTAAAATATTCTGAAAATGTTCGCAATCTTTTAAATTGCGATTTTAGAATTGGCGGATATGTTATTTTAGCAAATCAGCAAAGAATTAAAAAAATATGTTTTAAGGCAAAATTAAAAAATAGCTTGAGGAGGAACTTATTTACATCAATTTTCCTACTAATCGAAAATATTAAAAAAATAGCTGCAAAAAATTTGAGAAAAATCGTGGCATAAGTGTAATTTTTTCCGAAAATAGTAGCATAATAATAGTTGCATCGTTCAAAAGAGAATTTCGGAAAGTTCCAATAGTTGGCTCATTTCAGAGGCCTGAAATATTCTCTGCATAATTGAAATGAAACTTCAAAGTTGAAACAATCTTTTGAAAAGAGTCATATAGATTGAAGGATTTCAAACCTGGGTTTAAAATTCAGTCAATGAAAAATAAATAAATTCATATTCGAACAATAAACTTCTGAATTGGAACCCTTAATCGTTGAGGAATTAATTACTTGACTACTTTAAGTATTCCTAGTAGGGCTGTGGTTTAAAGAGTTCAAAATTAGTTTGAAGTATAAACTTCTCTCATTTTAAATTAAGCTAAGTCTGAAGTCAAAGTGTTCAGAAAAGAATTTCAGTTACTGAAATTCAAAACACATCTGTTTAGAACGATTTGTTTTTTCAATAATGTTGAAATTATTGCGCTGTCCATAGTAGAGCCCATGTTGGCGGCCATCGCGCGATACTCTTCTTATTGACAATCAGGCCGCTAGTTGGCGCCACCAGAGCTACTTACGCTCATGGGTAATTCGGAATCGATAACACAGCCACACAAAATATCGATTTTAGCGTTCAGAGGTCAGAAAATGTTTACTATATTTTTTTTTGAGGTTGCTAAATCTGAATCCGAAGTCCCGAAAACCCCAGCACGTTAGGTTTTCGACATAACCTCAAACAATCTTCCAAGGCACCTCAAGATGAAAAGCAATGCTGGTCTGAGTGCCAGATCAAATTATATGTTTTTTGGGTCGCTGAAACCGAATCAAAAGTCCATTTATCTCTATAGCCTCAGGTTTTTGAGATAACCTCAAAAAGCCTCCGCAGGCACCCAATAAATGAGGTCATGTTGAAAACCTAACGTGATGGAGTAGAATAGATTTCGGGTTCGGATTCAGCGACCCCAAAAACATATAGTAGACACGGTCTGACCTCCGAACGCTAAAATTGATTTTTTTGTGTGGCTGTGTAATTATAGATGGAAGTAAGCAAAAAGAGTTTTCAAAAGGTCCCATCCCCCCACTATCCTTTCTTTAGCACCCTTTAAAAACCTTTATTCTTCACTAATCTATAATTATCAATTTCGAATGACATATTCACGTATAAATTATCATGCATGAGTTGTATTGTTGGATAAACTTTTTTTTTCAATTCTCATTGTACTTAGTTCTAAATTTTCCTATGAATTAGCCTCCTTAGGTGATGGTTTAACGTTTTTTCATATTGCACTAATCAGTCTTTTTTAATGGGTGAAAGCTCTAACAAAATTCATTTGACATGATAAGCCAATAGCTGATAAACCGAACATTGAAATAATATACATTATAGTATCACTACACAGAATTTCACCCTGTTATGTCTGAGAAATTAAATGAAAAAGATTGGCTTCCTCAAGGAAATGTTTTGCAGGCTAAGGATTTGAGAGTCAGTTGAAACCATGAAAAACCAAATCCTATAACTTGTTCTCAATGATAGATGATTGTTAATAAAACAAAATTTCCTCGTTTTCCTCTCTTCTGAAGACTGATATGAGAAAAGAAGAACTGATAAAGAATTTCACTGAATATTAAAACTATTTCGAAATTATAGTAAAATGGCGGCAATTTCTCTGAAAGCTAAAATTCTAATTTCTCCTAAAAAAATCGCTATTCTCCTTTTTAGTCCTAACTGAAAAAAAGTAGTTCATCCCGAATTCGAATTTATCGATTCTAATAGACGAATCATATGTTGTAAATACCAACAGAACGATTTACCAAGAAAAAAATGAATACTTCTTTTCAAATTTTCAAAAAGAAATTTTGACCACACGTGTTCTAGAAAAACTATTTTCTTATTCCAATTTTCTCCTCCATGATTCGATACATGTGAAGGCAGTTTGCACATGCATCTTTGGTGAATCCCTTTTATGCCTCTCTAATAATTTGAGCCAAAATAAATATCTGTAGTGTATCGCTTGGCTTATTCAGTCAATTTTGTTTTATGATATTCAATAAACAAGTATACATACCTATATATTGAAAAGATGAATGCCAATCAAACTCACTTTTTTGATTCAAGTAACATTTTCAGGAATCCAGCCAGCAGTTTATGGTCAACCCAAAATCGTTCTACTCGTTTAATATAAAAATCATAGATTTGCATTAAGAGACCGCGTGAATGTTTTATAAATAATCATGAATATCCTTACTGGTTACAATCCAAGTGTATTTAATATCGTAGATTGCCTTAGTGGTTTCGTAGCAAGATTTGAGATACCACATTTGACTCATTCTGAACAGTTGTTCTCCCGTCCCATAGAAAGTCAATCTCTCGAAATTAGGAGCTGTTTATATAAATTCTATGATGAAAATTATTCTTCAATCAATGGATTTTCTATTGTAAATTCTAGGTTTCTTACAAAAATCGAAAGCATCTTGTTCATGATTCCTGGCTAATTGTGATGATCTTCTTCGAACTATGGTTCTGAAAAATATCACATTATTTTTAATTTTCCGACTGTGAAGTTTTGCGTTTTTATTTGGACAAGACTATTTCGCTAGCTTTTTCGGTCGAAATAGCGCCCGCTTCCGTTATTTCGCCCTATGAAGCTAGCGAAAGAAAGATGGTAGCTTATTTCGCCCAACAGAATATATGCAGCAGGGAAAGGCGAAACTATTATTTATGTCAACAAAAATGATTATTTATCATTATAATCTAAATGTTAAAAATGCACTAGCGAATTATGAGCAGCACGACAAGCGAGTTTAAACCTCATATTATTAATGAGTTAAGAACGAGCACAATAATATAACATTGTACATTTTTCTTGTTTTCTTGTTCTCCTTTTTATGACGTTTGAAAATAAATTCTCGTTGATAATAAATTATTTTGAAATTGTATTATTCATAAGTTTGAATTCATGTTTATAATATTCAATCAATTGATATCCAACATTAAAATCATTTGACTTTGGTTATATTTGAGAGCATAGAGAAAATGAGCTTCGGAGATGACAAGGTGCATACGTTTTCAAATGTTGTAAACAACGAGATGCAGTTAAACAACATTCTTTTGTTGTTCACTAGATAACGAGGCTCCGGAGATAAATCGGAACTTTTACTCCCAAAAAATTATGATTTTTTGGTCTCAATTATTAATAACAGGAAAACTTTACCACATATATAAACTAATATGCATATTAGTTATGCATGCATGATGCATAGATGTGGATGTTGGAACTTTATTTCTATAGATGAGAAATCTCTAATCTTCACAGATTTTCATTCTAACTTATTCAATTTCAGAATGAACAAGTTCAAGTGTTTATTGTCCTATCTTGAAACTTTGAACTAGAAATTATATGCTTTCAAGCACTTCATGAATTTGGAAAAATGTAAATCACTGCGCCTCTCAACTTGGCACTGTCTTATTTCTTAAACTTTTATCTGAAACGATTCAATCTGGAACGTTTTTAAATGAATATTTCTTCAAAATTTTATGGTTTCATTGTGAATTAGAAAAGTTGCATTTTTGACATATTTTAATTCGAATCCATTCAATTTCGAACTCAAAGAGCGTAAACGCTCATTATCCTATCTGCAAATTTTGAACTTAAAATTGTTCACTTCCGAAATTTAATGAATTTTGCATTGTTCTAATCTTGATCCCTTTTTTGAATATATTTCTGAAATGATGTAATTCTAAAAGCTGCTTTCAGTTTGAGATAATTTGAATTTTTCAAATGAAACTGAATAATATTCAATTCAAAATTTGAAAAGAGGACAGTAGCCATTCAAGCTGTCATCAATTTGAAATTGAATAGGTTTGAACAAAATTTTGAAAAAAATCTCTACATGGAAGCGTTCTGAATTTGATTAATGCAGATTCAAAGTTTATAAATACATATTTTTAATTTTAATTGAATAATTTCGTATTAAAAGCTCTCCAAATTGGATAACTTCAGATTCAAGAACATTCAGCGACACTTTGAAATTAAATGGACTTGAAGTGAAATAATTCTCAATTTATAATTCTAGCTTGAAATTTTCGGAATGAATAAATTTAAAATAATAGTTATTACAATTCCATAATTTTATAATCAAGCTTTGATAGTTGAACAATTTCAAATGAAAATTCCTCAAAAGTTAAATAATTCCAAATTTATACAGTGTTTGGAATTATAGAATTTTCAGTTCGAATGTTGGAAACAGGACAATAAGCACATAAACTTTTCTAAAATGAAACGAATAAATTCGACTGCAAATGAGTCAGAATTGAAAATGTGAATGTAGATGAAGTAGATAAAGCTCTATTATCCATGAAATTGAAGCTCAGACTTCTACATTTATTTTCCACCTATATAAGTATATGCATGTGGAATTTTTTTTTATCATAAATAATTGAAATCTTGAAAAAATTATTCCAGAGCAACAATATTAAAATGTAATAAAATTAAAGTTTTGCGCCTCTGATGTCTGCGCCACTTAACGGGGGTGGTTAAAAAGGCATGCTTAGCGGCCTTTGACATTTTCAGGTCATAACTTGCTCCTCATGCTTCTCATAATTCGCTGGTGCATTTATAACATTGATATTATAATGATAAATAATAAATTTGGTTAATCTTTTATATTTTGCACGCCTTCCCCTTCTGCATATATTCCGGTGGACGAAATAGGCTACTTTCCTTAGGGTTCGTTCATGAACTACGTAGCCGAATTCTAAGCAACTTTCGACCCCCCCCCCTTCCGTAGATAAGCGTAG
>WSXT02088184.1:0-11798 GCA_011762715.2 Neuroterus valhalla
ATTGTCGGTTGAAAATGATTTTTTCAGTTCAAAATTCAACTATTTTGTTGAAACATTGTATGTTTTGGTAGAAGCTTAATCTTTCTATTCTATTTTCAAGATTTCAAGAGATCTCATCATACATCAGAAAAATCCCTGAATATTATTTCCTTATCTAAAAATACACTCCTGAAATATCAAATAAGGTATTTTTTTTAGGTAAATCATGCTTATGATAGTTTCGTAATATAAATTAATTTGTCTATATATACGATCAAATAAATAAGAAAAATAGTATTTAATGAATACAAATAATAGTACATAAATTACTTCAAATCTCTAATATAATTTAAAATCCCATAGAATCTCTCGAAAATCCTGTAAAATTCTAAATCTGATATTTCCTGATATTTTGAGAAAATAAAATAGATACCTTTAGAGCTTTTTATAAAATCCCTTAAAATTATTCAATTTTCAGATATCTAATAAAATCTTTGAGAAATTCAAATTTAGGGTTTCAAATGAAACTAATTGGCAATTAGGTTGATGCTCTACAATTTTACCTAGAAAATCTTGTGGAAAATGGAAAGGGTGGGGGAGAGTAGGGCTAGTCTGGACCTTTCTCGAGCAAGTCGGGAGCGAAAAGTCAATCGCCCGATTACTAAACTTACAATGTGTGAAAAACATATCATGCGTCATATGCTTTAAATTAAATGGATGCTGCAATGTAGCTGCTAAATGTTGATGCGGGATGGAGTTTCCAAATCTCTTTTGAAGATGCGTCGCCGCTTGAACGTACTGCTTCGACCTGGATCTCGAATTGTGCTCTGGGTCGCTCGATTCCGAAGAGTCAGGAGTTTCGCTCGACACTGTAAAAAACGAATTCATCAAAACCATTGCTCCTGGAAATTAAAACAATGCAATTTTCCTTTAACACTAAAAACTCACCTCTTTCGTTTGGATCACCCCTCCAGCTCTTGTCTTCTTTCACCCCATAATTTAGGCCAATAATACCGTCTCCGCTTTTCATGCTCGCCAGCGATGGAACTTTGGGGGTGGCAACTGGAATCGCAGTTCGCTTTTTACGTATTCTCTTGTGAGCAGGAGCCTTCTTATTAGGAACTCCAAGCAAATCGGCTATCTTTTCCAACGAGCTCCAGTCTGAATCTGACTCGCTATACGCTGTAAACAAAAAAAAACGCAGCGGTTATAAATACAACAGCGGGTGTTATGCTGATTATTAAATGCATAATTTTCATAATAAACACTCCGGAAGAATGTGTGCACTCTACGTACACGCTTGTCCTTTCTTCCGTCTGTATCGCATTTTTGACTTGTTGTTTCCAATCGAATCGTGCACTAGAGTATACATGTAGTCTCCGTCGTAAGAGTACACATTTGGAACCACGTCTTTCACCTGGGCGTATTCTGAACCCAGATCTACCAACTTGGGCGTCGCAAGTGGAGCGTGACCCAACATTTTCGACCCATGCTCCTCTTTCTCGCCTATTGTCATCCTCGCGATAGCGTCTGTTACATTTGAAAAGTCTTTCAAGTTTATCTTTCCCGGTTGTTTCAGAGTCTGGCTGTTTCCTTTAGGGCGTGGCTTCGTCTGTGATATATGTCGTCGGCCGGTTGTAAACGCCCGATGGGAATAACTGTTCTGGTGGCTGTCTTGATTCATAAAGGTCTCTTTCACCCAACCTAGAGATGATATCATACAGTAAGTTTTAGCGCAAAACAAAGGGTTGATCACTCGACTTCTAACTCTGCACCCGTTTGCAAAGATTTTCCAGTTTGATAATGGAATGGCTTGCACATCCTGTTTTTTTTCTGACTGTTTTAAGGTTGCCTCCAAAGTTTGCTCAGCCTGATTTCCAGCCTAATGTGCAAACATTCGAGTGGAACCTTTTTGAAGAGTCAATTTTCAAATTTAGGTTTTGAATTTTTCGCAGGGTGTCTAGCTCGGACTTATGATAGAATTCTCGCTTTTTCCATGCTTTTTCCCGTCAGATTTTAAAATTTTCCCGTTATAAAAAAACCAGTAAAATATTTTGAAATTTTTACTTATCAATAAATAATAAATTTTGTAATATGAATATTTTAACATAGACCCAATCATACAATCACATTTCTTAACGCCTGCTCATTAAATTCTCTAGTTCTTCGTCAACTTTTTATTTTCACGTGTTTTTTTTTTCATCTGCGATTTTTTTCTTTTCATTTAACCTAGTAGTCCGCAACGCGAGTATCGAACTATCTTGTTTACTAGTTCAAACATGCAAGTGCCGTGCCTGAAATGTTTTTAAATGAATTTCAAAGAGACTCACGAAGCCAAATTTTCAAAAATAATTCGTCTAAACAAATTGTGTGAACAATTATTGCTAAATTTGCAATATATTGCAGAAAGCATGCAAAACAACATAAACCCTAAACGTATAAATCCTAAACCCATAAAACCTAAACCGATGAACTCTAAATCCATGAACCCTAAAATCCTGGACTCTAAATCATAAACCTATAAATTCTAAACCGATAAACACCAAGTCTAGATACTAATTTCCATTCCAAAAAAATTTAACCTCAATCCCACGTATGCAATAACTTTCAACTCTAAAACAATAAATCAATAATTTCCACACTCTTTCAATATGCTTGCTTGAACCCACAAATCTAAAAACTTCAAACTCCAAAAACCATAGTTCGATCATTTTCCAACTCATTTAGAAACCTCAAACGCAGAATCCCTATTGTTTTTGGAACATTTATTCCATACTATTAGGATTATTCGATTAATCAAATGCATAATCATACAGAATTCCTAAATTAATTTGTCGAGATAAAGTACGGTTTATTAACAGTAAGGTCTCTATATTCCTAATCAGTGATCTTAAAAAAGTTATCTCTTTCGAAACTTTTCGAGGCAAAATGCTTCATAATTGAATAGTTATTTTTAGATCTTATGGACTCATCATTGGTGGAACAAAAATAGATGTTGTAATAAACCATGGAAAATTTTATAATATTCTGCAGAATTGTTATTTATACAACAAAGAACAAGAGAAATAAGATAATTCAAAATAGCTTAATGTTCCATGAAGTGCTTTTCTTTGTGATGCCGTAACTTAAAACATATTACAGACATACAACGTTTACCTAAAATGGATAAGACAAGAGACATTTATTAAAAAGTAAAATCAGAAATATTTTTTCAAGTGAACACAAAATTCTGAAGGTCTTATTCGGTGAACTTTCAGAGATAACATTTTTCTTTTCAACTCACAGATAAGTTTTCACACTTCAATGTTTATTATGAATTTATTAGGAGTTTTAGAAAATAAAGCTTCACTTTCCATGAATTTTTATGAAAACATGCTTGAACAAATGAGAATGACAACTAAGCTTTTTCAAAATGGGCACACAAACGAAATTTTTTTTTTTAGGCTTAAAATACTTGACAGACATCCCCATGACGTTCATTCTTAACATTCTTCAACACAACAGATCAAACATTGCTAAATGAATCAATTTCGAAAAAAAATACTCAAATTTTTAACAAAAAAAAATCATTTTTTTTACGGAAATTGGACCAATAATACTTTTAGATTAAAAAGCTAATTTAAAACCAAGCAAAAGAGTTTTATACTAAAACGAAGAATCTTCATCTGAAAGAGTTGATTATTAAACAGATAAATGAACTTTTACTGAAAAAGATAAATTGTCAACGAAGATTTGAATACTCAAATTTTGAAATAGAAAAAATGAATGTTTAACTAAACAAATTAATAATTGAAAGATTTGAGTTTTAAACACATAAATTAACTTCTACTGAACAAGATAATTGTCAACAAAAAATTTACTCAATACTCAAATTTTGAAATGGAAAAAATGGTTCTTTAACTAAAAAAATTAATTTTTTCCTGGAACTATGGACTTTTCAATAGGAATAAGTTAAATTTTCAGTTCAAAATATTACCTTTTGTAAAAAAAACTAACTTTGAACAAAAAAAAACTAACTGTCGGACAATTTACTACATTTTTACAAAAAATGATGAAGAATTAAATGAAATTGTAAATATTCAACTGAAGTAAACGAATTTAAACCAGAAAAACTAATTTCGAACTGAAATGATGGTCATTCAACTAGAAGAGTTCGATCTTTGACTAAAAATTAATTTTTAACCAAAAAATATAATTCTCCAACATTTTTGGCTCAAAAAATTAATTATAAACCAAACATGAGAGTTTTTAACTAGATTAATGTTCGACTAAAATGAAAAACTTTCAACTGTATAACTTGAACTTTTAACCGTAAAGAATAATTTCTGAGGAAGAATATTAACTTCCGAAGGAAAAGATAATTTTCTACAAAAAACCGACTTCTTAACAAAATGTGTGAAGTTTCAACGAAATAATTAAATTTTCAATTTAAAAAGACAAATTTTCACCAAATTGTCGAATTTTGAACTAGAAAAGATCACTTTTCCACTAAAAATGAAACAGTAAGATTTTCAGTTGAAGAAATTGCTTTTTAACCAAACTGATGAATTGTCAGGTATAATGATTAATCTTCAAATGGATAGATGTGTTTTTGAAAAAAAAAATAATTTTCGAACATAAAGAATAATTTTCGACAAAGAAGGCGAATTTCCCACGAAGCACATGAACTCTCAAAGAAATACTTTAATTTTCAGATTCAGAAATCAATGTTCAACTAAATACTTGAATTTTCACCAAAAAAATATAAATTGATTTTTAACAAAGTAGTTACAATTTCAGTCAGAGGTGAATTTTGAATCGAAATAATGCAACTTTAACATAAAAATTTAGCTCTCAACAAACAAATTTAAATTTTGAACAGGTAGTTGATTTTTAAATTTAAAAAGAATGAATTTGCAATGAACAATTTGAACAAGTTTTCTAACATAATTCAGAAATATTTCTTCTTCGGAACACTACTTCTACTCTAAAGACTGTTTGAAGTACTTTCTTTATTTAAAATTAAGAAGAGGAAAAAGTGTGACGAACTTTGAAGTGGAGGAACAAATTTTTTTAAATACTCTCTTCTGAATCCGAATTATAATTAACTTGAATAGTTCCCGTTCCATGTAAAAAATTGCCTGTTTCAAGTGAAATTTTTCTTCTTCACTGAAACTCCCTGCTCTAAAATAAAAACTATAATTTCTTTCTGAAATTCCCTGTCTCAAGTCAGAAACATGAGGAAAAGCAGATAAAACGTGATAAATACATTTGTTGGAGAAAATTTAAATAATAATTCTTTCTGTATGTTTGGGCTATCATCAATTCGAATAATAAATTTGAGTCAGCTGGTTTTTAAATTAAATTGCCGGTCAATAATTCTCGGTCAGTTCCCGGTTTCCCGGTCAAGCCATTTTAAATTGAAATTGGTTTAGGCTAGAAGAGTTGAAGATTTTACAAAGATTTCTAAGATGTAGTTACATGTATCTGCTGGGAGTCAATGAAGAAGAATTGATAAGATCTCGAAAGATTTCAGAAGATTTGACAAATGTCTTCCACTTCTAAATTCATATTATAAGAATAAGAATGCAGGCTACCTGGAAGTTTATTAGTTTTTGTCATATGATCCCGGTCTCTCTCTTCTCGATGGAAATCAACCTGACTGTAAATATCGCTATCATCGCTGGGTGTTGCTCTATGACCAAAGTGTTCATTCATTACTGTGTCACCAAGTTCCCCATCAGGTGTCAATTGCTCGTAGGACTCGGATCCGCTCCTAAAAGTGACAGACATACTGCTTCGAGTTAGATTTGTAAGTCAGAGAATAAAGGCTTTCAGGAAAGCTTGATTCTGACGGAGGATAAAAAATTGTTCCAAGAGAGCTTACCCATCATCTGGTGTTTGTAGATGATAACTCTCGTGACGCGGAGGTGGCATCGGATGCAGAGCAGAATATTCCAAAGTCCCTTCACCACTGTCGTTCAAATTACCCGGCTCTTCCATATTAAAGGCCTGCTCGATTTCTGGCTTCTTTTCCCATACTTCTTTGAAAAATGGTGTGTAGAAAGCAGCTGGAATTATATAAGAATTAGAAATCAGTCTCTAAACTGAGCTTTTATGGGATTCATACATTATTCAGGTAAGGGCATGAAAAATGATTTTATTTATTATTAAAAACTTTTGGTACCATATAAGTATCTCGTAAATATTGCACAAAAATGCATTCTAACAGTAGCGTCTTTTCTCCAACAAATTTCATAGTCATTTTTGTATTCAACAAATTTTGTTGAACTAACTCTAAAAAATCTGTTGAAAATTTCATTCGAAAGCTCTCAGATTTAAAAAAAAAAATCAAATAAAATCATTATTCTATTAATTTTTTCGAATACATAGTTTGTTAATATCTAAAACTAAACCATGTTACAAACAGCTCCAAATTAGTTATACTTATTAGAGGGTCCTAATATACTCTTTTGTGCATATAATTCTTGATATCCGAAATTTGGTTTCTGCGACCACAACTAACATATTTTTTTTATGATACGCCATTTTACATTTCTCATTACATATTAAAATTGTTTCTTTAGGAATTACTTCCCAAAATATTGTTTGAACATTTTAAAACAAAAATATTCAGTCATAGATTTGGTATCCGTTCTGGTAAGATAGATTTCTCAGTCATCTCAGATGCTGTTCTTGATTTGAAACTACAAAAAATATCTTTCAAATTGATTTTCCCGATTGAATCGTTAGCTACTCCTTCTCTGTTGACGATGACCTTCAAATCAGCAGAATTAGCTGATAAATAGTTTGGGAAATATTAAAAACTTGTATCATCGAATAGGATATGTTCCAAAGCGCCTTGTTTTCTAATCAGGGTGGCGATTCGGCGGACTATTTCATATTCCCGGTCAGGTTTTTTAATTTTCCCGGTCAACTAGGTGTAACATATTTATATTTGTCACAAAACGCAAACATTTATTTTTATCCATTACGTTCATTCTAAACATCCTTTAACACAACAGATCAAACATTGCAAAATAAATCAATTTTGGGAAGAAGAATCTAACTTTCAACAAAAAAATATCATTTTATTTACAAAAATTTGAACAGTTAAACTTACAATCATGCAAAATCAATTAACAACAACAACAAAAAACGTATTTTCAACAAAATGAATCTTTTTCCAACCAATGTGATGAATTTTCAAATAACAATATGAATCTTCAACCAGAACAATTTAATTTCAAAACAAGAAGATGAATTCACAACCAAAAAGGTAAAAATTTAACTGAAGCTCTTCAATTTCCAACCATGAAGGTGAATATTCAAACAAACAGATTGATTTCCAAATAGAAAGAATCATTTTCTAAGGAAAAATATAATGTTTTTATCAAAATGGTCGAATTTCAAAGTTAAAAAATAATCATTTTTAACCAAAAATGCAACAGTAACATTTTTAGTTTAAAAAACCAATTTTAGACCAAGAATAAGTATTTTATACTAAAAAAAGAATCTTTAACTGAAGGAGTTGAGTTTTCAAACAGATCAATCAACTTTTACTGAAAAAGATTATTAAATCAAAATTTGATATACTCGAATTTTAAATTGAAAAAAAAATGTTTAACTAAACCGATAGATTCTTAAAAGAAACTATTGAATTTTCAATTGGAATAAGTTGAATTTTCAGTTTAAAAAATTACTTATAACTAAAAAAACTATCTTTCAACAAACAAAAAAAAAACTGTGAAACAAATTATTTCATTCATGCATAAACTGACGAAGAATCAAATGAAATTGTAAATTGTTAACTGGAGTAGTTGAATCTCAAACCAGATAGACGAATGTTTAACTGAGATTATGAACATTTAACAAAAATAGTTCCGTTTTTGACAAGAAATTAATTTTCAACCAAAAAATACAGTTTTTCAACAGAATGGTTAAAATTCGAACCAGAAATATGAAAATTTGCAAATAAAGATGGAATAGTGACATTTTTGGCTTGAAAAATTAATTTTAAACCAAACATAAAGTTTTTCAACGAGATCAATGATCGGCTAAAATGAAAAATGTTTGACTGTGTAACTTGGATTGTTAACCGTAAAGAAGGATTTTTGGAGAAGAATATTAACTTCCAAAGAAAATGATAATTTTCTACAAAAAATCTATTTTTCAAAAAAATATGTGAAGTTTCAACGAGATAATTGAATTTTAAATTCAAAAAGACGAATTTTCACCGCAATGTCGAATTTTGAATTAGAAAAAAAAAACAATTTTTCAGTAAAAATGTAACAGTTGAATTTTCAGTTGAAGTAATTGATTTTCAACCATGCTGATAAATTTTCAGGCATCATGATGAATATTCAAATGAATAGATGTATTTTAAGCAAAAAGATGAATTTTTTACCATAAAGATTAATTTTCTACAGAAAAGGCAAGTTTTCCACGAAGTTCATTCTCAAAAAAAAAGTTTAATTCCCAAATTAAAAAATTAACGTTTAAGTAAATACTTGAATTTTCACCAAAAAAGATGGATTGATTTTAAACAAAGTAGTTACAATTTGAACCAGAGGTAAATTTTGAATTGAAATAATTCAACTTTATCAAGAAAATTTGATTTTCAACAAACAAGTTTGAATTTCAAACCAGTAGTTGATTTTTTAACTAAAAAAGGATGAATTTGCAATTAACAATGTAAACAAGCTTGAAGTAATTTATTTATTTAAAATTAGGAAGAGGGAACTTTAAAATCGCGACGAATTTTGGATTGGAGGAACGATTTTTTTCAATTCCTCTCTTCTAAATCCGAATGATCATTAATTGGATAAATAAGGAAAAACAAATAAAACGTGACAAATTTTTTTGAAAAAATGAAGATAATTATTCTTTCTGTAGGTTTGGACTGTCATCAATTCGATTATCAAATTTGAATAAGAAGAAATTCTTCCTCTCATGAAGTATAGATACATTTAAATATTTTGAGAATCAGATCAAAGGAACGTTACATTTTTCAAATCAAATGCCAAGATATCTTTTTGATCCATAAAAAGGAATTCCCCGTTTTTTTTTTGGTAGAATTTTTGATAGTCTAGGTTAAGTCAAGTAAATTCCCGGTTTTTCCGGTCAATAAAATTCCTGGTTTCCCGGTCAAGTCGCCACCCTGATAATGTCCTGAATTTCTGTTCGTGATTAATGAAAGATGAATAAAAACTTCTTGAAAAAAAGAGGGAATAGAGGAAAACTGAATTAAAAATATAGGTGACGCGCTCCGAAGAAAGGGACCTAAGAGCAAAACGCTGATTTTAGAGGAGAAGGGAAAGAACAGGCGAGAGCTGTACAGGCTTCAGCTGGAACGCCTGTTTTTAAATTGCAATAGCTCAAAAAATACTCAACAAAAAAAATTTATGTTTACGAACAATGAAAAAGCAACCCTCAATTTATATAAAACGACCATAATCCTGAAATCGATTTTTTTCCTCTTAGGTCCCTTTCTTCGGAGCGCGTCACTTATATTTTAAATCTATTAGATTTCAGGTGTTTTAGGGGATTTATCAAATTTAAAGGAGGAAGGTCAGTAGGGTAAAAAAGGGGAAGAAGTAAGAACTCTATTACTTGGAGGTTCTTACTGAAGGAAATTAGATATTCGGAGATAATTAACGTACTTTTTTGTTGGCAACTGGAAGAAGAGGTCATGAAATGAGCCTGAAGTCTATCCGCCGTGGCATTTCCTTCTGTGATGAGTAAATGACTTAGGTCGCTACTGAAAAATGCATTCGCCCCGCCAGTGTCTGTTACAGCCATTATTTGAATCGGCAAATTTGGTATATTCATAGAAAAGGCGCTGAAATAAAAAATATTTATTAGGGAGTTGACTGCATTATAAAGTCTTGCATTATAAAAAATAGGAGCTCTTAGGGGACGACAAAATTTTCATTAGAGGAGGGTTTGAATTTACCTTTATAAAAAGGAGTATTTTCATACTGATATATGATCGGATGAGCAATATAGAAATTCTCAGAATTCGTACACGATTTTGTTGAATTTGTTTGCGAATCAAGAATCTATTTCTAAAATTTTGTTTTGAAATCTTGCTCGATTTTACTTTAGCATGAATGTTTCTTCTTCTGAATAGGTAGCATTAAGAATTAGTATCTTCCAATTATCTTCAAATTTTCGGAGAGATGTTCTATGCCAAATTGATACATCTGGTATACCAAAAATTGTATTTACAAAATGCGAAAAGCGCTTGGAGTCAAGGAATATAACATACTTGTTTTGATTCGAAACAGAGCTTTAGTACGAATTGAAACAGCCAGTAAAAAAATCTCAAAAAGGAGCGCAGGAGAAAAAAGATAAATTTCGAAATCTCTCGATATGAATTTCTTAAATTAACAGACATTTATTCGGTAATAAGTAGCTGATAATAGTTTCTTGTCACTATGTTGATTTCCCTTCCATTTCTTGCAAGTGTTTCATTGGATATTTCATATGTATGTATTTAACAACAAATATTTTACAATTTTAAACACCTCACTATTTTAAGACGAATAAATATTAGCTACATTTTGTTCAAAACTTAAAAAGGAATCGAAATACCAAAGAAAATGGTTCTTTCTGAATATTTTGAACATATTTTTGAGTATCAGTAAAATATTTAGTGGGTCCAGACAATAATAGAAATATTCAAATGCATATGACCATATTAAGAAAATCCATCCATTTGACCGATTCCGCCCAATGCGGCGAAAAATTTTACTACTGTTTTACAAAAATATACCCATTTTACGAATGTTACCTAATTTGACAAAAATTTTACTGATTTCGTGATAATATTTTTCAAACATTTTACCACTGCGCGTGGTTTTTTATATTAGTTGTTACCAGAATTTCATTTGATTATTTTCTTTCGATAATATGTACTTTTTCGAAAAGGAATAAAAACTGAATTGGATTGTAAAATTTACGGCTGTGTAACATTCCATTTCAGTATAATTCGGAACACAAATATTTTATTCTAAACTTTTCGATCATCGGCTTTGGATCTGCTTTGAAGCATATTTTATCAGATAGGTGGGTATTATATCACGACGCTATTTCATCAAAATCAAATTAGAATAACATAAATATTCATGTCGATCGAGAATTGAAGGATGTTAATCGGTAATTGAAACGTTAATGAAAATGAGAAATTGAACAATTCTGAGCTTTCAATAGATGCTTTAGGGAATAATAGAGGAAAGAGACAGATAGGGGTTCTGACTTACTTTAAAGTTGCAAGAGAGGCTTTTCTCTTGGTAGAATACACCAAAATAAAACCATGAACAAGTTCATCTCGAAACGCATTCGCTCCATGAAAGCTGGATATTATCACTTCGACTCTGCGTTTTGATTCTCCTAGGAAGGTTTCCAATACAATAGACCTTTCCCCGCTCAAAAAACAACACTGGTGACTCAGCAAAGGACCAAGGACGTTTTCGACGGAATAAGGATCCCCACAAAACATACACATTATAATCCTGCAGCAAAACAACAAAATTACAAGAAAATTACAAAACAATCACATACGGGACCATACTTAAATTACGTAACGGATCTTAGGGCCTCTCAACGACTCCCTCTTCCCCATGTAAGGAACCGTAACAGAATATTTCTGTACCCCCCTCCCCCAACTTCGTACGTAATTTTTCTTTTTTTTTTAATTTCGCTGTCCTGAACCTAAGGGACGTACATAAACGTCTTTTTGCAAAAAACTAATATTTTTCAATGAAAAATACTTTTTTTCCCATTGAAAATACAACTATTCGGTTGAATGTTACAGTCATATGTTAACAAATCAATTT
>WSXT02088195.1:0-11797 GCA_011762715.2 Neuroterus valhalla
TAATGAAGTTGTAATGAAGGCTACGTAGATCTGATGAAAACTGCCCCCCCCCCTCCCCCTTCCGTGTATGATCGTAGTATTTCTTACAGCCCCCTCTCCCCCTGAACTCGGCTACGTAGTTAATGAACGACCCCTTGGTAGTCGCTAAAGAACAGATTCGATGAAAAAAGAGCGTTGAACTCTGCTCATTCACATTCCTTTATCAGTCTTCCTAGTGTGACGCCTAATTCGGTGGTAGAACCCCGAAAGTTACGCGATATTACAAATGAGTCTTTAGCAGCTCTAAAGAATCTAAATCAAGCGACATTCCTGGAGTGACATACCCGTTTTCTTGCTTGTTAAAAAACTTGACGTTTCTTCTTTAGAGAAATGGGAGATGCTAGTGGGTTCTCGTACCGAATATTCGACGTATAATGAACTTGATACATTTTTAGAAAAACGTATTCATGTTTTGGAAGCCATTCAGACTTCAAAAAATTTATCATCTGAAAAATCTAAAAATACGAAATCATTGTCGGTGCGGAGCCATGCTGCCTCTGACAATTCTAAGTTCCTACTGTGTAAGGAAAATTATCCTTTATTTGGATGTTTACAATTTAGGGCACAGTCTATTAGGGAGCGGCAAGGAATCGCGCAACAGAGCCAATGTTGTTATAACTGTCTTATTCCAGGACACAAACCATATTCCTGTCTCAGCAAACGAAAATGTGCCAAGTGTCAACAAAAGCACAACACGCTACTACATTATGAAACGTGTAATAAAAACAGTGCGGAGAATCCTGTCAGAGCGAGGACGTTGACTAGTGCGCATACAGCAGTGATTATTCAGACAGCTAAGATTGTTCAACCTTATTGTGGTTCGGGTAGGAGTGAGATTGCAGTGTTGCAGGCGCATTATATCTCAATGAATCAGGAAATCCCATCTGTACATTTTTTAAATCTGGTAGACGTTCGGACTGATAATGGGCGAGTCCATAAATTTGGAGTACTTTTGGATCAAGGATCGGAGAGTTGTTTGGCATCCGAGAGAGCGGTAAAAGTTTTGTGTCCAAGATATGATAGGATAAATACTCTTGTTTATGGAGTGAGTGGAACAGAAATCGCATCAGCTAGGAAATTAGCAAGTTTCCAGTTTCTTCCAAAAGAAAAGGGTTGTGAAATTTTGTACGTGCAGTCATTAGTACTGTTAAAGCTCACATCTTACCATTCACTTGTAAGATCAGGCGAGGCGGTAAATATGCAAATGAAAGGATGTTTGTTGGCTGACCCGGACCCATTTCAAACTTCGAATGTAGATTTTATTTTAAGAGCGGACTTGTTTGGATCCTGTTTATTACCAGGATTGAAACAAGCTATTTTAGGAACTCTGACCACTCAAGCAACCATCTTTGGCTGGATCCTTTTTGGTTCAGTTTCAAATCAGCTGTTACGTGCAGTTCCCTCTTCATCAGTTGATCGTGATGTAACCTATGAGGTACTTTATTAAGATTAGGCTTGTTTTCGGGTATTGGAGGAACTTCCAATTATAGTACCTGTAAATGAGGAAGAACTCAGTTGTGAACAGTAATTTTCCACAACTCATAAGCGTTCAGAGTCCCGACGTTACATGGTTCGACTACCATTCAAAAATGGGCCTCCGAATAATATTGGTAATTCTTCTGAAAACTGAAATGTTAGAAAAATGTTCTGAGTTTATGTCTGAGTATAAACAATTGGGTCACATGAAAGTTATTCAAACGGAAAACTTTAAGATTTTCAACAAACGGTGTATTATTCTCACCATCCCATTATTCAAGGACCAGTATCACGACTCGTATGCGTATTGTTTTCAACGCTTCCAGCCCTACTTCTAACAACACGACATTGAATCCACATCTCAATGTTGGTCCAAAAATCTTAACAGATCTTATTTCTGTTATAATGTGGTGGCAAGAGCATCGCTACGTATATCAAGCGGATGTTGAGTAGATGTTTCGACAAATTCTCGTTGACGTCAGAGATCGAGACTATCAACGCATCTTATGTCAGTCTTCTGATAACAAAATTGTATCTTATCAATTGTCCACAGTCACCTACGGCACGGCATGCGCGCCTAATTATGAATGAGAAAGAAAAAGAGCATGTCAAAATGTATGAGTGTGCATCTCCTAGATTATTGTGGGTGAGAATAAAAGTAGGAATCAGAAGACTGTTCATTGTAGCATGCTACGATCCTGTTGACAATGACAGTAAAGAGGCAAAAGACACCTCCTGGGATTCGTTGAATGATGTAATAGAAACATGTGATTTAGGCGAAAGAATAATATTACTCGGAGACATGAACGGTTAGGTTAATGTGCAACGCGATGGTACTGACAAGAGTACTTGGTCATTTCGGAGATCCAAAAACAAATAACATTGGGGATAAGTTGATCAGTTTGTGCTTAGGAAAGGGTTTGTTTATTACAAACACTTGGTTCAGGCACAAAATGGTACATATGTATACTTGGTGCATACTCGCGAATGTTGAATACCAGAGGTTTCAGCGATAGGGAAAGGGCTAGGAATGGGTTAAGAAGACTAGAAAAGGAAATACTAGCACTGATGTTGTTGGAATTAGGAATGCTGACGGTGAAATGGTATAGGATTTGAACAAGGTGAAAGACTGTATGCGGGACTTTTCCAAGAAGCTATATAAAGGTGAAGCCGCGGAGCATAACAACAGTAACACAGACACGGATACGTTAGACGATTCCGATGTAGGTGGCGGAAGCAGAATCGGTATCGATGACAGTATTGCTGGAATTAAAAAACTAAAGAACGGTAAGGCTACCGGTGTGGGTGATATTACCTCTGAAAAGCTTCAGTTCGGTGGTGGGTATTTGTCTGTGTGGCTGTGTGAATTCATGAATATGTGTGCTGTGAATAGCGAAGTTCCGAGTGATTGTAGAAAGGCAATTATTGTCCCAATCTACATTGGTTTGATATTAGGCAGGGCGTTAGGCAAGGATGTGTTATGTTCTCTTGGATGTTTAATATATACATGGAAAAATGTCTGAGAATGGCTCTCTTGGGACAGTGAAAGTTCGTGGCCTTGCATTTGCAGATGACAAGATTGTTACGGTAGAATCAGCTGAGGATTTGCAGAGGATGTTGAGCAGACTGGATACCAGCGTGAAGAGCTCAGGTCCCAACATTAACGTAAATGAAACAAAAATTATTGTTTTTGGAAGTAATAATGTGAAAACACATTGCAATATATTACCTCCAATGGAGAGAAGATAGAAGAAGTTGATGATTTGGTATCTTGGAAGTTTATTCACTTCTGACTGAAAGATAGATGCGGAGATGAGCAGACGTATAAATGAGGGTAGAAAGGTGATTGGCAGTGAACGTGCTATTACTAAAAGTAAAAATGTAACAAATAAAGCTAAAATTGCTATAAACAATTCGGTACTAGCACGAACTGTCCTGTACGGTAACGAGACCTGGACGTATCAAGAAACGGACAAGAGTAAACACAACGCGATCGGCATGCGATTCCTGCGTATCATGTGCGGTAAAACGCAAATGGATAAAGTGAGTAATAGTAGGGGAGCCCAAGGGGCTAAATGAGAAGTTATTTACGCGTTGTGGGAACCTATTGGATTGTGAAGATTAGATACTAAAAAGAAAAAAAGTTTATATGATATATGCCCTTTCACTGCAGAGGTGAGTGTATACAAATTTTCAAAAATGTTGAAAAAATTGTAACAAAGAAATACTAGAGCGCGTCAGACATTAATTACGTATACGCCCTACGTGCTTCTGATAACGATAAAATATTTATCTGCCGGCTTGCAAGATAGGGTGGCCGCATGACGGGGTAGAAAATAAAAATGTAAAAATGTAACAAAAAATCGTTACCTTGAAATACTTTAGCTCATCAGATTAATATGCAGGCGGTTCAACTTGATGTCATTGCTGTGCTGACCTAAAATCTGACAATTGTGTAGAGGATTCTCGTTGCTCTGATAGTTTAGAAGAAAATTTAACGGGTGCGAGAGAGTGAGAAATAGAGAAAGAGTGAGAAGAGGAGAGAGTTGCGGAGTGGGAAAAACGTAGTTCTCAGCACCTGCTCGTACCTTACTTCATTGATAATTTTAGCTTTTTCAACATGTAGAAACCGGCAGATTTTATCATATCCGTAATTCTTACATAATTTACTTCAATACGAAAGAAAATTAACCGCACTCGAATATTTCCAGGTGACGATTCTTCAGCAAAATAGTGCCTCGCTTATTTTCTTATGTCATGATCAAATCTTCAGAATATTGAAATGTACACTTTTCTGCATATAATCAACTTACGTGCTAACTTACTCACTTACTTACTTACTTACTTACCTTGTATAAATCTGACGAGCTCGAGTTAATTCAAGGATAGATTTTTTTTTAATAATCTGATCGGCTGCCCTTGACGCACCGCTTTATATTAAGGGTTCATATATGATGGTGGTTCATAACAGGGTGAAAGGTTTCTTCCCTTATGTTTTTCTGACGAGCTTCAAAGAGAACCCAAATTCCCCCTTGGGCTCCCCTACTATGATGAGTGGGTTCTAAAAGAATGTGGTGAGGGAGAAACGCTGTTTGAAAAGAGTGAAATAAGTTTGCTGAGATGGTTCGGTTACGTTGAGAGAATGGATGAAGAATGATTCACGAAGCAAGTGTATCCATCTATAAAGAGCCGTAGAAACACAAGAGCTTGTATAAAAAGATGCATGGATGTGGAAGAAGCGAGAGATGTCTGCCAGGATAGGGATCTTTGGAGAGCAATTGTGTATAAGAAAAAGAGTGAAGCTTGAAACGAACGATTTTCGATAATAATTGGCCCCGCGTAAGGATATCGCTCAGTGGATTATTTTGATGGCTTCGCGAAACTCTTTGTACGGGGTGTTTGCTAGAGAGATCAGGAAGCGACCTGTGTCGGAGAGATGGTGCACAGGACGAGTGTGTCGTTTGAAAGCAGAAACAGGCTGTGCTTACTTTTGCTGTGCATTGTTTTTACCAGGTCTTACCTCTCATATTGCCGAGAAGCCTCGCGTACCTCCATCCTGCTCAAGAATTCAATTAAAGCCTCTGTTTACTAAAAATTCCGCCTTGCAAGCAAAGATTTTGGTTTGGAAAATTAAGATTAAAATCCTCACTCTGAATTTTTCATGTCAATTCTCTATTTTCCAGTAGAACAGCGGGGCTGGAACCGAACGAGTTAGTCTTACCCCGAAAGAGATTTGGCTTAATAGCATGATAATAATAATGATAATCATAATTGAATATTGAACTATTCATTTGAAAATCAAATTATTTCGCAAAAGGTTTCTTTTCCTTCTGAAAAATCATATTATTTTTCCTTTGTGTTGAAAATTCAACTTATTGATAGGAAGTTTATCTTTCTATAATAATGACAATAATAATAATAATAATAATCAAAATAATATTAATAATAATAATGATAATTCTTATAATAATAATAATCCGCAATAATCTTCTTATCTAAGAAGATCGAGCAACAGAGTGTAGTGTAGTAGCTGTAGTGTAGTAGCTGTAGTGGAGATTCAACGACCAAGGAGGCGAATAAAATGGACATACAATATGAACAGAGATGTGATGCGCCTCTATTTTCTGGCTCAGTGTAGTGGGCAGAGTGTGAGAAGAGAACATCATCGTCTCTTTTTACTTGAGTACCCGCAACTAACCACAAGGATAGGGGAACAGAACCTAGCAGATCGAAAACGCTCAATATCAGTTAACAGATTGCTCTCGAAGGTTCAAATTACCACTATCAGAATGGAGGCAGAACAGCAGCCTCCAAATAATGAAATGCCCATTGGAGATGTGGACAATGAAGATCCTATCGAGGCTGAAGGCATAGGTGCTAGGGATAGTGAAGAACGAGAACCGGATCCACTAGAACCACATCCGGACATCAACGTTAACGTTGATTTAAATAGCAAAATCCCTGACAAACTGCAGCACCATGTGAAACATGCATCCATCCATCCTATCGTGATATCGGCTACAGGCAATGTACACGCAAGATGCACTGAACATCTCGAACATCTAGGAGTCAGTAAGGTACTGAAAGCGGCTCAGAAAGCGGTTATATTGAACACTTGTCGCATTGTTAGGAATTCCCTCGACCATCAGGAAGTTTGCGAATAAAAACTTGTGAAGTAACAGCTGGTAGCTCAAAAAAAGCATCCAGAGGTGACCTAAGTTGCCTTCAACAAACTCTGCTGTTGTGTAATGACAACATCATTATGAGACGAACTTTATATCACACCAATAACTTGATATTTGTCCTGCGGAAATATCTGCGCAACATATTTCGATCTTTGTTTTTATAATTTTTTGATTTTTAACATCTTGACTTTATCAGGCAATTGGCTTAGTTCGTGGCTGGTGATGAAACACCGGGCAAAAAAATCCGAGATTAATTTTCGACGAAATAATAATAATAATAATAATAATAATTACATTGAACACCCTACCGTGGTGTTCTCCCTACCGCGGTGTCCTCGCGTTATCGTCGCGGTAGGGCTTGAGCTGGCCTCCAATGACTTTGATGGCTGCGTTGGCCGTAGCATTGCTACTGATAGGGGTACCCATGCCAAACAGCCAAAAAACGAGGGAAGACGGGACTAAGAGGAACACCAAAAAAAAAAACCAATCATGATGGAGAGTTTTATGAATATATTGAAACGCTGGTCGCTTCCCGAGGATCGACGGGCGCCCCTGAAGCCACCGCTGGGGGTACAGCATGCGGGACGGTGGTCATGGCGAGCTGCGTGATGGTCAGGCAGATCTCGCCAATCAACAATCAGGCCAGCCAGAATATCTTCGGAACGCGGGAAACAATGGAACATCGGCTGTACCTATTGAGGATGCTTTGGCTAGCTCAAGCTATTTGCAGCCAACCACCTCATCAGGAATACCATGGAAGAGCATCATATAAACAACACCGAAATGATGGAAGAATTGATGCGTTTCTATTATCAAAGCGCGAAATTTGGGACCAAGCGCCAAAAAGGCTACAATTTGAGGACGAAGCTAGCAGAGAAGTATCTCAGAATACAAAGAGTTTTAGTGAAGGATCTCGTCACAAAAGTCAAGGACATCCGTAATAATCTTCTTATCTCAAAAGACCGAGCTATGGAGATTAGGCGAGAGGTGGAATCGGCGGAGAAACCGTCGAAGGTGAACATCAATTAGAAGAAGGTTCACCACAAGATCAATTGGAGACTGATGACGCATCGCAACATCATCATGGTATTGATGTTCCTTCACAACTTATTGATGATCAAGTACCACCAGATCTTCCAGAAGCAGACGGCTCCATTCAACCAGAGGCTGTAGGGGAGATTCAGCGACCAAGGAGGCGATTAGAATGGACATACCATATGAACAGAGATGTGATGCGCCTCTATTTTCTGGCTCGGAGTAGTGGGCAGAGTGTGAGAAGAGAACATCATCGCCTCTTTTTACTTGAGTACCCGCACCTAAACACAAGGATAGGGGAACATAATCTAGCAGATCTAAAACGCTCAATATCTATTAACGGATTTCTTTCGGAGGTTGAAATGGTCACTATCAGAATGGAGGCATAACAGCAGCCTCCAAATAATGAAATGCCCATAGGAGATGTGGATAATGAAGACCTTATCGAAGCTGAAGGCATAGGTGCTAGGGGTAGTGAAGAACGAGAGCCGGATCCACTAGAAATACATCCGGACATCAACGTTTACGTTGATTTGAACAGTGTAATCCCTGACAAACTGCAGCACCTTGAAAAGAATTTCCGACAAGCCGTTTTGGAGTTCAGAAATGTAGAACCAATGAGAAGGCATTCTTTGTTTAACATGTTTATTACCCATGGTCTGCATGCACTGATAGAATACCTCAACAACAAGGTTTTGCCTTTGCACTTGGATGCATAACTATTAGTCTTACAGGTGCAAGCTCTTGTATATTGTGCGGCTTTGGCAGCTATTAGGACATTAGGTCGCAGAACTAGGCTTGCAGATGCAGTCTTTACCCCAAGACGGAAACAAGATCCCCCATAGAAAATCAGGTTGGATATAGATGTCAGCAAAGTGAGGAGCAAATCGGGTCGACTTACCCAATATAAGAGAGGCAACAAAGCCAGAGAGCTGATGCTCGGTGTTAATGATATCATCTACCCTCGGAAAATCGAGACACTGACACCAACGATATTAGATGAGATAATTGATTTTCATCGGCAGAGAATTTGTGTTCTAACTGACAGACTGCGTCGATACAACAAGAGTAGTGCAAGAAGGCAGCAAAATCGAACCATCAATGAAAATGAAAGGAGGTTCTACCTTGAACTAAATAAGGAGCACACCATGCAGCTCAACACTAAAGTTCCTCAATCGGAAGACATGGCCGACTACTGGCTTGGTGTTTGGGGGAAGAATAACATAAGCAATTTAGACGCTGCGTGGTTCCAACTTGAGGGAAGGGCAGGCAGGAACCCTGTAATTGAGCTCGGAAGTTACAGCGGTTTTGGAAAGATCCAGTAATTGGAAAGCTCCGGGTCCGGACATGGTGCACAACTTCTGGTACAAGTACCTTACAAGTGTGCACACTGCGTTGGCGAAGAGTTTCCAGAAAATCATTGAACATCCTGATCTAATGCCGAACTTAAGCTCATAGGAACAACGTATATGTTGCCTAAGAAACCAAACGCTCGAGATTCATCTGAATTTCGACCCATCGCCTGTCTCTCAACGATTTATAAGTGCCTTACTGCGGCCATCACAAATAAGGTTTACCAACACTGTGATGAGAATAACATCCTCACCGAAGAACAAAAAGGATGTTGCAAAAACAGCGGGGCAGCAAGGATCTAGTTACCATTGACGCTGTGGCCATGACGCAAGCTAGAAGAGATCAGAGAAACTTGCACATGGCTTAAATTGACTACAATCAAGCGTTTCCTTCGGTACTACATGACTATTTGCTTGAGGTTTTGAAAATTTACAAGATCTGCCTACATATCATTGACCTCCTAGGTCGTGCGATGATGCATTGGGAAACAAAGATCAAGTACTTTGATCATGGACTATCGAGGACAACTAGACCAATTCGCATTCCGATGGGTATCTTTAAAGGGGACTCCTTTAGTGCATTATGGTTCTGTTTAGTGAAGAATCCGTTGAGCCAAACACTAAATAGCATGTCTCATGTGCCTGCCAAAATATCTGCGCAACAAATTTCGACCTTAATTTTTATATTTTTAATTATTAACAACTTGAATTTATCAGACACTTAAATTAGTCTGTGGCTGGTGATTACACACCGGGTGATACAACCCGAATTCAATTTTCGACGAATAATAATCATAAAATTGTTTTGTTTGGTGCAGATACTATTGCGGAAGCTGGGCAAATTCGATCACAAGTTTATTAGTTGATGGAATGTATAGGTTTTCATCTAGGAAAATGGGTCGCTAATGATAGCGAATAACTAAGCGAATGCACTTTAGGCCAGCAAGAACGTGCTTTAGAGTTTCCATTGGCTGAGCACGTACAATTAAAAAATCTTGGATTATGTTGTGATCAGTTTTCTGATGCCTTTCAAATCAAGGTTAATTCTGAGCCTATTCAATTTCCTACTAAAAGAATAGTTCTCTCAGTCATTGCTTAATTATATGATCCTCTTGGCTCGTTAGCTCCTGTGATAGTTGTAGCAAAGTTGTTGAAGCAAGAATTATGGTTGCTCATATTTCCGCAATAAGCGTCCCAAAATTAGAGCTGTGTGGGGCTGTTCTTCTTGCAAGAATAATTCTATACGTTGGTTCAACTATGAGCCTTGAAAAGTTTCCTATGAATGTCATACCGACTCCACTGTAGTATTGTGCTGGCTAAATAGACATCCTTCTAACTGAAAAAATTTTGTGGCAAATCGCGATGCTTTAATACATGAATTGTTGCCTAACGCTAAATGGCTTTATGTCCCTACTATAGACAATCCTGCTGATTGTGAATCCCGGGGAATCTCTTCAGGAAAACTTCTCGATCATCCTTTGTGGTGGAATGGGCCGCCTTGGCTTACAGGGCCTTTTACTGGTTGGCCAAACAAGCGTCCTTTGTTAGATCCTGATGATGATTTGGAATCAAAGCCACAAAGTTCTCATCAATATAGTAGTGTAGAAGAAGCTGCGTGTGATTTGGTGGATAGATACTCTTCCTGGCAAAAATTTCTTCGTGTAACGGCCTATTGCCTCCATTTCATCGAAATACTTAAGTAAAAAATTTCCAAGAAAAAAGGAGCCAAATCGCAATCCACATCTTTAGCTCTCGTAACGTCAGAAATCGACCAAGCTCGATTTTTCTGGCTTAAATCAGTTCAATAAGATTCCTTCGCAATCGATCTGAGGGAACTGCACAACCACGGTTGCCTCAGCACCCAGTCTCCTTCAAAACAATTGGATCCGTTTTTGGACTCAGGGGGATTGTTGCATTTGGAAGACCGCCTCCTTTTTGCGCCTATTAGTTATGACAAAAAACACCCAATTATCATATCTCGTAATAAGATCAGTGAACTCATTGCTTCACATGCCCATCTAAGATCCCTGCATGGAAGATCACAACTGACACTACAGACTCTAAGGCATAATTTTTGGTTTCTGGGAGCTCGATTCTCAGTGAACGGCTTAGTAAATAACTGTATCAGTTGCATTCGTCAGCGTGCAACCGTTCCACAGCAACTGATGGACAATCTGCCAGATTTTAGAAATTCTCCTAGTCGACCCTCCACTCAGACAGGGGTTGATTATGCAGGTCCTTCGGATGTTCGATTGAGTTCTGGTCATGGGCATGAAAGTCAAAAGGCTTATATTTCACTATAATATGTTGTTGCTTTAGGTCAGTTCATATCAAATTAGTAACTGATGTTTCTTCACCTGCCTTTCTGGCAGCTTTCCAACATTTCTTTTTTGAAGAGGAAGACCTGCGCACATGTAAAGCGATAATGAGAAAAACTTCCAAGGTGCGGATAATTAGTTCAAGGGATGGCTTCAGGCTTTTAAACGAGATAATGATTTACATAATCATCTCGCTACAGAAGGAACGTCGTGGCACTTTATTCCACCCTCTACACCTCATTTCGGGAATTTGTGGAAGGCTGGAGTAAAGAGCGTCAAACATCATCTGCGTAGGATTGTAGGTCTGCATAAATTTACTTATGAGGAGTTTTCAACTCTTCTCACACGAGTCGAAGCTTCACTCAACTTGCGTCCAATAGCTCCTCTCTCAGCTGATGTAGAGGATTTTCCTTATTCAACTCCTGGACATTTCCTAATAGAAGCTCCGCTTATAAGTGTACCAGAGCCTTCGCTGGAGTAAAAGTTAAAACTACGGACTCGGATAATGATCGTCCGATTACTGCGATTCTGGGAGTACATAAAGTGTACCTTTGTTCACTTCTTGTCTGTGAATTGGAAATAAGTACTGAATTGTGAAAATTGAACTTTTTCGGGTTCCGATCGTGTACAAAACTACAAATTTTGTACATGTTTCGTGAACGCTGCAGCTCGCATCTTCAGGACTGGCCTAAAACTGAGGTTTTAGGTTATGATGCTATATTATATATGCTCACAACGATGCCTGTGGTTAGTCAAGACCCTACTGTGGGGATTGGTCGAACCTGATTGGCCAATCAATTCTTTTTTAAAAAACTGGGAGGACGGAAAGCCAAATCGGATTGGTATGGTATCCATTGTCTCGATTCATGTTGTTAGGGTGCTTGAGGATTTC
>WSXT02088206.1:0-11797 GCA_011762715.2 Neuroterus valhalla
ATTACAGACTACAGACAGACAGACACCTTCGTAAAAACCATTTTTTCTGATTCAGGGGGTCTCAAAACGTGGAGATTCCATTAAATCTGTGGAAGTGAATTTCCACATGAAACCAATACCTTCTCATTCAGAATGAAAATGTAAAATGATGAAAAATGACGAATCGTGAATTTATTGTTCAATTTTACCTGTTTTTGTAGACAATTAAATATTTTCATAATGCAGAATTTCAAATTATCGCTTCTTTGGTGAAATAATGAACCATAAATTTTACGTACGTTTACATTAATATACTTTTTTGAAAGTTCAAAAAATTTATGAAAAAATAATCTCCTAGATCTCATGCAGCACATCACATCACAATATTATTCAAATAGGACCACAAGTCAGAGTATGTAAGTGCCGGGAGCGAAGGTTCACTCACTTACGCTCCGGTTAACATTTGGTCAATTCTGTCCGTTTGTTGCCTTCTAAACAAAATTTATTACAACCAATCCACGGAAGTTGTTCAAAACATTTTTTAATCTATTGACTCTTCACAATGTTTTTGAACTTGGACCACAAGTCTGACAAATAAAAAGTCTGGATGTGTAGCATGAGATCGAGGAGGATATTTTTTTATCAATTCTTCTACCTCTCAGAAAATTGTATTATCATTCCCAGATAAAAAAAATTTACGTTTCAAAATCTCTTCATATTCTTATATATTTACATTTTTTAACGAAATAGTCACTACTTTTGCAACATTCCCTTTTAGGAAGTAATACTCCTGAAAAACGATAAGTTGAAAATTTGATGATATGAAGAGAAATTCTTCTGATAATAACAACGATTTGTAAATTGTATACAAGTTGCGGTGTATTTTACAGAAATACAAACTCGACCACAAGTAATAAAGAAAGAAAACGCGAACACACGAACCTAAAAAACTAAAAATACAACAAGGTGTTCTTGAATGAAACTACTTCGTTCTTTCCCAAAAAGAAATTGACAACTGGCGCATCATTGGAACAGTACTGGCCAGAGTTTGACAGAATTGTCGTATTACTGGCTACTCAGGGCCAGGTTCCTCCAAAAAACAAGTTGTTTTTGAAAAAATTCATTTATTGTTAAAACAATATTTGAAAATTAACTTTTTTACAGATGAGAGTACATATATTTAACTACTTAAAAACATTTTTTTATTTATTTTTTATTGTGGCGGCTCTGAAAACAGCTGCTCAAACTTAAACTCGTCTGATTCGTTGGTGAGTGTCATCATTTCTTGGAAACGAATCATCTGAGAGCAAAAAGCAAAACAGTTTCACATTTTGTATCGAATTATCCCTGGTCGGAACTACAATGAAACATTTCCACCAGAAAATAAACAAAATGGCGGACTTTTTAATTTTCGACCCTTTTTCGACTATAGAGACACATCTAAAGAGTAAAATGCCGTTTAGTTCATGATGATAAGTGCAATAGTTTTGAGATACGAGTGACACTGAGTTGAAAAAATGTAGTTTCGAGAAAAAGCCTCCTTCAACTTCTATAAGACCGGCACTACCTTGTACAATTTTTCGCTTCACAATGCTCAGTAAACCAAGCATCAAACTCTGACGTATTTTTGGGAAACTTTTTGGAATAATTACTGCATGCTTAGCAAATTTTTTATTTTTTTATGGGTGCTTGAGCGGCCAAAATCTTATGGGGAAAAAAATTTTCGATTTTTTGAAAATTGTTTGGAGGAACCTGGCCTTAATACTGGCGTGGATCAGGCGTAATCTTGGTATGATAACGCCATTCAGTACTGATTGCCAACTTCGTTTCTGTACTAGGAGACTGTACTGGGCATCGTCATTGGCGCAGTAATTGAAATTAGTACTAGGATTCAGTACTGGGTAGCCGTGAGTATAAGTACTAGTAAAGTACTGGATGTTAGCATTGGCACAGTGCAGTGAATAAGTACTGTCAAAAAAGCCAGGGGAGTTCTGGGCATCAGTATTGGTTGTGTGCTAAAATGAGACAAGAATGATAACAATGTAAGTGCATACTGTCAGTATTGCTCCTGCACTGGCGGCTATACGATTATCAGCTTTCATTTTTGACATTATGAGGTATTTTATTGAACTAAAACCAAATTTGTTGAAATCAAAATAATTTTAATGCTTTGAATACATGAAGTACATAAGTCATATTTTATAACCTCGGAAAAAAGTTATTACATATTCAAGAAGTAAACGTTTCCCTTTCGTTTTTAGAAATAAAAAAATAGTGCATGTTTGAAGAATAGTCCGAAACATCTTAGACAAACATGTCTACCTAAATGACAGAACGGAACATATAATCTAAGTGAGAAGTATGATATTATCTAAACCGCTGTATCCTAAGGGCGTGAATACTTTGACTTATTTTTAAAAGCAGAAAAATATACTTTAACTCAATTTAGAATCCGCATGTCGTGCACAGTTGACGAGAAAAGTACCAAGTCAAGAGTACAATTCATTCAAGTGGAATAAGTGTTTGGTTCAAAATGGACTCTGAAATATTGAACCATATTTGTCAGTCGAAATTGTGCCAGTACCCTGACAGAACTCTACTAAGTTCCAATAATAAAACATGAGACGACGGTTTGCAATTCGTTAGTCATTACTGCATCAGTATCCTGCCAGTACTCCACCAATGATCCGGCGTACATCCTTGGGTCAGTTGCTTACCATTTGTTACAGTCAGTATTGTGCCCTTGACTGTGCCAATGTCTCAATGTTTGTACTGCGCCAGGTTCAGCTAGAAGTTTTGGCGTATTACTCCTGGCGCGCTACTGCGCCAGTTGTTGGCATCGACGTAATTTCTTCTGAGCTAATTTTGGGTTGCATGAGTGTATTCGGGTGTGAGGGAGTGGTTTCATCGCAATATTAAAAATAATATTACAACCCGAAAAAAAACTGAAGGTTGAATTTGTATTTCTACCTACCTGTATGAATAAAACACAAATATTACCGCCCTTAGGGAGTAAACTGTCTTCTGTTCTCATGAGAGCCGTCGTCACAACCGTCTTGAAAATTGTGGATTTCGGAAAAGCCATTCCACAGTCCAGCAGCTAGCTCGCCTCACTGATTTTATGAGCACAAATTTTAATATAAAACATGGTACATGTGCGCTATTCCTAGATATCGAGAAGGCTTTTGGCACGGTGTGGCATGAAGCTCTTATATGTAAATTATAGCTGATTATAAAATACCACAATATTTAGTTAAAGTGATAGATAATTATCTTCAATTAAGAAGCTTCAAAATACAAATAGACGACGAGATCTCGAACGAAAGACCTATAGCAGCAGGGGTTCCCCATAAAAGGCTCTGTTTTGGGACCCGTTTTATTTTTATACTTTTTGAACGACTTTCCAAAAGCTAAAAATGTTAGAATTGCACTATTTGCTGATGATACTACCCTTTATACAGCATCTCGGCTTAAAAGAAAAGCAATAAGTAAACTACAGAAATATATTACAATATTAGAAGAGTACTTCCATCGATGGAAGATTAAAGTTAATACGGCTAAGACTGACTTTGTGATATTCTCGCATAACGATGGCGATAAACGATTCTCTGAACTTATAATGTATGATGATACCATAGTTGCTTAGAAAGCAGGAAAATACCTATGAGTTATGCTAGATTCTAAGTTATCATATACAGAACATATTAAAATTACAAGAGCAAGAGCATTTATGACTTTCAGCATCTTATTTTCAGTATAACATCCAAAGAGCAAAATGAGCGTCCAAAATGAACTAGCTACCTATAAAATGATTGTTAGGCAAATCATGTTGTATGCTGCTCCCATATGCGGCAACACTTATAAGTCAAATATTTCGAAACTCCAGAGAGTCCAAAATAAATGTCTTCGAATGACTCTTAATGCGAAATTTGGAAATAAAACTACAGTTTTACATAATAAACTCAATGTACCATCGATCGATGAACAAATATTTTTTTGCGCCTTGCTCTTGCATAGTTCGAGCCTTCCAAAAGTGCCGAAACACAATCCAATATGATAATTCTTTCGAAAGTTATCGAGTCCACAGATTACAGACTACATACTATAAAGACAAACAGAAAAACAGACATATATCTTCGTATGAATTGTTTTTTCTTACTCAGGGGCTCTCAAAACGTGGAGATTTCATTAAATCCGTGAAAGTCAATTTTCGCATAAAATCAATACCTCCTCATTCCGAATGAGAATGTAAAAACGTTCCTTTGGCCAGGCCCAGGCCAGACCTTACAGTTTTCTTCAAGATTGGAATCCAGAGTCCAGACCGTCTAATCTGGGCCGGGCCAGTCCCAGAAGATCCTTCGACACAGAACGCACATTTATTCTTTTTCATATTTTTATTGTAATTTTTAGTACTAAAAATTGTACCTACAGAAAATTCACTATAACTTCTAAGCTTACATTTAGACATTTTCAATTCATAAATTTGATTGGAAATACGAAATTTGAGAACCGAAAAGAAGACATCTGTTTGAAATTTTTCTTAAACTTTTTTGGGGTACAAACCACTTTTTTTATTCACGATACCAGCGTTTTCCCGATATTATTCAATTGGAATCAGTCCCGTGTAGAAAATTATCTGGTAAATATCCGGAGCCAGAATAGACCGTCCTAACCGGTAATGTAGCGCTGTCAAGAATGTCTATCATGGTGCTTGCGCTGAGTAGAATCAAAACATTTTGCATGGTCAAAAGAGAGTCTGAACGAGCTATTTTAGCGCTAATCCTGATTAGGGCCAGAAAATACTGTTTAAATTAGACGGTGTTGAGTGTCTAGGCAATGCTCTAACTAGACGCAGGTCTGCCCCGATAATCTTCTAAATGTGATTCTAGGTAATTTATTCGTTTTTACTATGTCCTAATATTTTGTAAGAAACTCAAAGAAGCAGTAAAATCTGACTACCCAGAGAAGTATTATATGATCATCATCCAAGTAGACTTATGTTAGTAGATGTTGCTCTCGCAGTCACAACCGGGAAGTTGTGCATATTTGAGTCAGGAAGCGCCTGCTTTCCAAGAATTATAATAACGAATGCTTAAATCAGCTTATCCACTCTAACTTCGCTTTTGCGACTTCCTTCATGTAAATATGGAAGTAGCTTCCGTAATCGTAAAGCAGAAGAGTGGGAAGCTGTCGGCCGATTGGTAGATGAAGGGTAGAAAGGGAAGGGACGATTGAGTACAGAGGGTCCTGGAGAGTGGTGACGTAGAGGGGCTAGACTGAAGGAGGGTTTCATGAATCCCAGATGTAGAGGATTAGACTGTCCCTGGCGTGTTTCTGTTTTCGAGAAAGGCTAACCTACTACTACAAGGCAAAAGCTTGGGTTGGTCGTAAAACTCTGGATTAATATGAAAATCATTCTATGGCGACCATCTCGTCACAGGATTACAGATTTAACGACCATTAAAAAGCTATGATGGACATAAACGTGATTTCAATTTTTCAGTATTACCAATTGGCATTGCATACGGAGAAACCGTTTTGGGGAACTTTTCCCATATTATGTGGATATGACGGGATGAGTGGAGAATATTGAACGACGTTCATATCGCGAGAATAAGGCAAGATAATGCAAAAATGGGGAGAGTTACTTTAAAATAAGTTTATCAGTTAATTCCAACTGGTCAGACATATCTCGCGAGTCCCGAGCATAACAAATAAAAATTATAGAAGTTTACTGAGTTGAGCAGATTTTTGACCATACTCGAGAGTATGATCAATGCGCTTCACCAGCCCACAATATTTTTTACAACTAGTTACAACAATTATTTTCATTTACTCATCAATATAATAATTATATATTATATTTTATCATTCGAAATCATATACATACTATATGATTCTGATGTTGAATCTAAAAATGATGTGTGTTTTCGTGTTCCTTTTTGTTTACGAGATACATTATATTTATTGCAATTTCAACCATTTTAAGGAAAATATTAAATACATGAAATCATTAAAACCTCTATATTCTGAATTAGTACTTCAAAAATATGCTAACTGGCAGACAGTAAAAAAAAAAATTTGTTTTTGTTATAGCTTGTTTTCGGTGAACCTTGTCTGCCTGTATAGTGCATAAGTCGTCTGTCCTCCTTCCTCGGGGCTAACTTCAGTTACACCTTGAAACAAGCCCACTTTTGAGCTTGAATAAAAACTTTTTTTTCTGTTTGGCATTCTTTATTATATATATATATGGGTATATGAAACAATTACACCACTGTTATGGATGAATCTTCCATAGCATTTTTGTAAGAATTTTTTCACGCGTCATTCGTCCCGTCACATCTATATCATATGGTAAAAGATCAAGAGTAAGCAGGCTACAAAGCAATGGTTTCTGATTGTCATCTTCATTTAAAATATCCATAACACGGGCGATCCAATGTTCTAAATTCTTCCAATAGGTATTGATATAGCTGTTCGATCCCGTCTGATTGGGTCTGCCTGACTTTCAGAGTCCAACTATATAGAGCTCTAAACCGAGCCCAATCCTGATTGACGTGTAGGAAAGAAGAGGGGAAAATATCACGGGGATTATCTCTGGCGCCACTAACACCATCCTTAAATGCCTTCGAGCTCATGTTGTATATTTCTTGAAGCCCTTCCTGGGGGTGGTTAGCTCAAGATACCCACTAGTCATCATCTGCTAAGTAAAACAAAAGCATGCCTGTCAAACTGAATTGAAGTTGGTCTCAATCTGAAGACCGATCGTTCGCTTTACATATGATTCCTGTTGGTGATCTCGCCTGGAACGATATTCATTTTTATCAACTCTCTAATAGCGACAACTGAAAATATTAGTTGGTAAACAAAACTGCATACTAAAAATGGAAAACTTTTTGGTCTGCTTCTGCAAAGAATCAAAATATTTATAATGCTAACTATAGAACGATATTGCATTGCATGAATCCTATTCATACTGAAATCGGATATCAAAATACAAAACTGTTTAAAAATTCATCCTGTATGTGTATATTATAGCTTGATTTTATTGCTACATAAATCCTATAAGCCCACAATACCGTTTTACCACAACCGCATCCACTGAGCAAACCTTTTCACGATGGCACAGTAGAATCTTGGAACTTTTGTTTCAGGATTCTCTCTTCTTCTGATAAACAATTCTCGTCCATATATCATGCAAGTTTTTGTGTTTCTACGACAATAATGCTTCTTCTACACCACATTTTTTGAAAACTCACTCATTGCTGACTCTGCCCATTCGCGTTATACCAAATATATTCCGCAGGAATTGCATGCCGTGTTCACTTTACTTCTATTTTTTTCTTAATGCGTCAAAGTCTTGCAACCATACTTCGCAGTCGGTGCTAGCACATAGTTAATTATATATAGCGATTTCAGCTTTATTTGTTACATTTTTACTTTGAATAATACCCCGTACACTGCCGATCATTTTTCAGCCCTCGTTTATTCATCTGGATATCTCTTCATCTATTTTTCCGTCAGCAGTAAATAAATTTCTAAAATACGCCAATTCATCCACTTGTTCTATCATCTCTTCGCAAAAGTCAATATCACATACTGTTTCCTTACTCCTTCCTTCGAACACAATAATTTTTTTTTCATTCACGTTCATCTGGAATCTCATACTTTTTATGCTCGTATCCAGTCTTCTCATCATTCTCTGCAAATCGTCAACTGATCTTGTAGTATAACAATCTTACCATTTTTTATTGCCATTTCATGTACTCACACTGTCGCGAGATCAACACCTTCTTCATCTCAGAGAGCTATTCTTATATATTTGTTTATGTATATATTAAAAGTCCAGAAGGACATGGCGCAACCTTGCATATCGCCCCTCTCAACATTAAACCAATTGTTCATGGCTATCTATATACTCTTGAACTTGCTTGACTACCATTATATATTACTTTCATTGCTTCTAGCAGCCGACGAATCACTCTCAACAAATCCACAGATAACATTTTTCTCACACAACCCTCAGACTTTTTTTTATGATCTATCTCAAGCTAAACACCTGACCTACACATGATCTTCGTCGTATAAATCCTTATTGGCAGTCACGCAGATTTGATTATTCCACCAAGCATTTCCAGTTTTAATAGATAGAGCGCCAGCAACGCACACTCCAGATGCACTCTTAAAGATGCTATCCCGTATTATTATCCATGCACATTTTTATTCACTAATTCCATCTCCGATCCTATCCGATCTCTTTTATCCTCTATTCATGAGCCTAATTTATTGGATTAACTCTCACTTTCAATATACTCTACTGGGCCTTTTTCCACTCGACTAACAAAAATATTTACTTGCATACCATTGAGTTTTTAATAGTAAAGTTGCTTAACATAGAACAATGAATGAAAAATTTCAACAAATTGATAGAAGATAGCATTGCAAGAACTTTCTGTATGTTCTTCTATTTTTAACGATCACCCGGACATGTAATGTAAACATGGATACTGGCGGTACACGTCAGTTCACACGAGCCTCATTAGATGCTTTAACGAGTCAGTGTGATCCGATTGATCTGAGAGAATGATAGTTACAGAGAGGAAAGTAAGGATGTGGTTGGAAAGACGTATGCAGCAGAGTGCTGCAAACAGCTGGTTCAAGGGTATAGGAGGTATTTGACGAAACAAGAGTTAATGCGTTTCGCATCGATCAGTCGGGTCGTATTCTTGATATAAGGTACATGCATACCAATATAGTGTGAGAGTAGTTCGGAGCGAGCAAGTAACACGAGTATGCGCGCGAGCTCGGTAATCACCGAGGCAAGGTAGGCAAGGTAGAGGCGAGGTAGCGAAGAAGAGTGCCAGCCATCCAGCCAGCCAGTCAGCCCATGTGCATTCCAGCGATCCGATATCTCAAACCCACCTTGCATGAGAAGAAGAACGTCTTACTTATAATACCAGAAAGGCAGAGGTTCATATGTTACAAGAGTGACTTGCAGCTTGGTAATTTCATCCCCGGCGTGGTGCCTCTTTTTATTTTACGAAATCGTTCCGAATGAGCCTCCACTTCCATCGACGAACACCAACACTATCATCTTCGTATAGGGCGTCAGGCGTCATCCTCATCATCTTCCTACTTCTCATCTGATCGTTATTCGTTAGTCGCCAGTTATCCGTAGAGACCGTCTACTACTCTAACTCGGACGTAACGCTTCTCGCTTCACCACTAGAGAGGGTCGCTTGCGTGTTTGCCTACAAACAATCCTCTTCAGTGAAACTTCGCTTTTCTTATGCATTTTCTACCTTTAATAATAATAATCTCTCCTTGACTCTTCTTTCAAGAGTAGTCAGCTACCATGAACGGCTGAGTAAAAGTGCATTTCTCATGGCAGCACACCTTTAGAAACAATTTTATCGAGTAGGTTCGAATTACTGAAGCCAGGCTCAGGAATAAGTGCTGATATTCTTTTAGTACGTTATTTCATAATCTTATATCTGTTCTTCGGTCTTTTACCCATACCTCCTAATCAACATGTTGACCGATTTTAATGGGGCATTTCTTACCTTATTGTGGGTATAGTTTACGGCAGGTATCTGTATGTTAACAACTCTGATATGAAGAGGGATGACAATTTCATCTGAAAGGCGTATATATGAGAGTGCTGTTCAATGACACATTCCTAAATCAGTATTCTTACCTTGGTGAAAGAGTTTACCCAAATCATTCTGTTTAAATAATTCGAACAACCAATTGGATTTGAAAAATTGATTGGGATTAAGGTAATTCCTCTTCTTTTTCTGTCGTATATCACGTTGAGAAAAGTATTTTTTCAATATGCCGCACCAATATTATATGAAGAATGTCGATATTAGAATCATCTTTATTGGTTCTGGATTACAAGAAAATATCTGAATGTGATATATTGCTCTTTATTTCACAACGAAACTAATTTTTGGTGTCTAAATAAGGTAGAAGTGTTTTTGAGTGTACATAGATTTATAAATGTACAGTGAAAAAGTAATTCAAATGATTTTTATCGGTCCAGAATGACGTTGATCATAGACAAATCATCAGCAATCAAATTTTTTTAATAATACTTGGAATCGCATATCACTTTCATCGAGCATGCGACCATCATACGAGTATCACATATCTCTCAAAATGTATTTTGGATAAAATCAAAAAATGGAATAGTCGGAACATATCCTAGCTTCTTATCATGTCATTTCATTCACAAAATATTACCAATAACATACTTTCATGTTGATTTTTGACATTAGTTTTCATTTATTCGTTTCGTTTGTAATGATTTTTAGCTATGTCTACGATTCAGAGACAGATGGATTTTTTTTGATATTATGAAACTTCAGAGGAATGTTTCCCTAACGAACAAATTTTTTTATGTACCCTATGGTAAAAATCTGCTCTATTATGCATATATTTTTTTCACATTATTTGGCAGTCTTGAAATCGCTTTGACTACATATCCGGATGCGCTTTCCAGAAATTGGAGAAAGTTTATGAGAATATAACGGTGACTTCTAGAAATTTTTGATAATTCTGCACATCACTAAAAAAACTCTTAGCTTCTATTACAGACTTGTGCCATACAAATTCAATGTTTTGTTGAAATTTAAAATTTTAAAAAGAACATAAAGTAGAAAAAAGTCTATTCCAAATTTAACTGAAAATTATATAATAATAATTCAAATAAAAACAAACCATTATTGTATGCATTAGCATTAAAAGATCTGTAATATAAGAGCAGACTGAGGGGCAGATTGTGCCAACACGGTCAGATGTTATGATTTGAGACTTATGACTATGAGTGTGCTAAATGAAAAATTAATCTCGTGAATGCAGGGTGTCAAAGCGGGGAATTAAACAGCAACCTAACTCTTACAAGATAAATATACACAACGGAAATAGATAACCTAACTATAGAGTAGGGTAGAGGGGGGTTAGAAGTTTAAAAATTTACTTTTCTTCACACTGGATCCAAACGGTATTATTTTGGTTTTTGTACACAGAGTGTAGAAAGTGCCAAAATAAATAACACGCGATAATATTCGGTATTTTAAATTGCACACAGTTCTCATGGGCCCAGTCTTCACATATGTAGTAGATGCACTCCTCGCAGGGGATGCTTTCAGAATAAGCTTCACAACATGCAACGCAGAAGTATTTCTTTATTCCTTTGTCATGTTACTAGACTTGGGAGCAGGAAGTGTCACTTGGCACTTTTTCCCCTGGCGTTCCTAATACTCTTTTAGTTTGAACCAGTGGAATTTCACTTGTTTCCAGTAAAAATTCACTGATTTCGTATTCCACTGGTTCGATCAGTGAAAAAAAAGATGCCACTGATTTGACAAGTGCTGATGAAAATCTTTTGTTTGTATTATTTTAATTTATTATTATTTTAATTTTAGTCTTTACAAAAAAGAAAGTTTGTGAAAATCAAATCAAAACTCTAACAGAAATTAAACCTTTCAGAGAAACAAAGCTAATTTCCAATTGTTGAAATTTGATTGGAGTATAACTAACTTTTTAAGTCAATCCACTGTATCGACCAGTATAAATCAATCATAGAAGAACTAGTAATTTTGATGCCAATGATTCAATTTAGAGAAAACTTTTGAGAAATCCTGAACTAACATTCACTAGAAATGCTGATTGAAATCAGAAAAACTTTACTGGTTCAAACTAAGAGAGTATAGTGAACAATCAACATTTTCGAAAAAATACAAAATATTTCCAATTGTGAGGTATCTGTATAATCAAATATATATTACCCCCTCGCTGTGGGAGGGGGGGGGGG
>WSXT02088217.1:0-11797 GCA_011762715.2 Neuroterus valhalla
TCACTTTGGATATCAATTTGTAGAAAACTTCCTGTAGAATATCATTTTGGACACCTAGTGCAAAGTCATTTGCACGGAAATCATCGTCATCAGTTTCGAGGGTAATTTCGGTCACTTTGGATATCAATGTGTAGTAAACTTCCTGTTGAATATCATTTCGGACACCTAGTGCAAAGTCATTTTCACGGGGACATTCCTCGAAACTTTCGAGGGTAATGGTGGTCACTTTGGATATCAATTTGTAGGAAACTTCCTGTAGATTATCATTTTTCATCATTATTCTTTAGTGGAGGGGGGGGGGGGTACAGTTGATACGTGAAAAAAAAGGTCCGGTTTTATGGATTAGTAAAGTCCTTCTAAATTGTTGATATTTTTTGGAATTGGATTCTTTGAACTGTTATAAGTGTATTTAATAATATTCATAAAAAATCAGAATGATAAAGTATTAACGCGCAGCCAATTGCATTCCAGTTTTTCATAACGACTACCATCTGACCTGATAGCATAATGGTTAGGAGTCTCGACTAGCGAGCGTTAGTAAGATAGGTTTATGCGAAGGTTCGAATCCCGGCGTGCGTGCGAATTTTAATTTTTAATTAGGCGTTAAAATAACAGCTACTGGATAAATATAAGTATGTTAATAATGAATCTGTAAATAAAATGTGTGCTCCAGTTAAAATCTTTTTTACGGTAATTGTTCATGATTTTTGATTCCTTACTTTAAGTACAGGCGTAGTACCATCTGCAGTACCTCCCCAGTAACATGAGAGAACTCCCACCCGAGTGACATTTCGAACTTATGCCAGGACCGCGCCAGTACAGACTTCGGTACAGTTCCAGTACCGATGTCCGCCCAGCGGTACTGGCGCGGTACCAAGCCAGTTGTAAATTTCCACCTGGGGTAGGTGAAAGGCCAAACAATTTATCCTCATGATTATTTTTTATCAAAGCAAAATTGACAGAATTGTGGCATTTTAAAAATTCAAAAATATAAACGAAAAGGAGAATTCCAGCCAAATTGCGCAAGATATGGAAAAAAGTTTGAAGACAAAAATGTTCCTTTTTAGAAGCTCTACTAGATCGTGTACAACTTTTTGAATTTTCTCAAAAAACAGAAAATTCAAATTTTGATCGCAAAAAAAACAATGAAAAAAGAAAATCTGTGACCTCAATAACTTTCGGAAGACTGATCGTATTCGATCGTGCTTTTGCCTCCATTTTGGGGAACAAAAAAGACGTGTCGAGTTCGTTAACCATCTATTTTGGAGCAAAAATGAAAGAGCATTCTGAAATTTTTTTTTACTTTTTTTTCCAAGACTGAAAAATTTTACGTAGAATTCCTTATAGTAGGTAAAAAGCGAAACAATTTATCCTCATGATTTTTTTTATCAAAGCAAAATTGTCAGAGTTGTGGCATTTTCAAAATTCAAAAATATAAACGAAAAGGAGAATTTTGAGCCAAACAAAGCAAGATAAGAAATAAAGTTTGAAAAAAAATGTTTCTTTTTAGGAGCCCGACTAGATCGTGTACATTTTTTTGAATTTTCTCAAGAAATCGAAAATCCCCATTTTGATCGCACAAAAAATAATGAAAAAAAACTGTGAACTTGATAACCTTCGGAAGAATGATAAAATTCGATCGTGCTTTGCACCCATTTTGAGGGAACAAGAAGACAAATCAAGTTCGTTAAACAGCTATTTTGTTTCAAAAATGAAAGAGCATTTTGAAATTTTTTCTGTACTTTTTATCCAAGACTCAAAGATTGTAAGTACAGTCCCTTGTAGAAGGTAAAACGCGAAACAATTTCTCCCCATGTTTTTTTTCTGATCAAAGCAAAACTACCAGAATTGTGGCATTTTCAAAATTTTCAAAATATAAACGAAAAGGAGAATTTTGAGCCAAACGAAGCAAGATAAGAAATAAAGTTTGAAAAAAAATGTTTCTTTTTGGGAGCCCTACTAGATCGTGTACAACTTTTTGAATTTTCCCAAGAAATCGAAAATCCCCATTTCGATCGCACAAAAAATAATGTAAAAAAATGTGAACTCGATAACTTCCGAAAGAATGATCAGATTCGATCGTGCTTTTGCACCCATTTTGGGGGACCAGAAAAACAAATCGAGTTCGTTAACCAGCTATTTTGGATCAAAAATGAAAGAGAATTTAGAAATTTTTTTGACTTTTCTTTCCAAGACTCAAAGATTGCAAGTTCGGCATCTTGAAGTAGGTAAAAAGTAAAACAATTTTTCCTCATGATATTTTTTTGATCAAAGCAAAATTGTTAGAATCGTGACATTTTCAAAATTAGAAAAATATAAACGAAAAATGAGAATTTTCGGTCAAACAACGCAAGATAAGGAAAAAAGATTTAATAAAAAATGTTTCTACTTGTGAGCCCTCCAGGTTGATATTTACAGCTTTTCGAGTTTTCTCAAAAAATCGAAAATTCAATTTTTGGTCGCACAAAAAATAATGATAAACAGAAAGATTAATTTTGTGATCAAACTGTTTAAGGTACGGGAAAATCTAAATGAACTAGGATTGTACACCAAAAAAAGATCTACAAATTTCTTAATAATGAATTTTCGATAGGACAAGTAGTTTTTGCTTCATTTATGAAAAAGCACATAAAATTAAAAAATGAACTTTTGGACAATTGACACAAGCTTAGGAAAAATCAAATAGACGCAAGTTCTTTAGCAGGAAAATATCTTTAAATGTGTTATCAACTTCTTTGACAGGATATGTGGTTTGCATTTCAATCGGAAAAATAGCTATAAAAATGAAGTAATAACATTTTTGAAGAAATGAATAATGCTAACATAGAATGTTGATAGAGAAAAGTTGTTCATCCGGAAAATAACTGTGAATTTGTTATAATTTTTCCCATTGGACGCGTAGTTTTTGTTTCAATCGTACAAAAAAAATTAATTGGAATTTATAGAAAAACTACACGACATTCGAAAAAAATTAGGCAAAAAAACTTTTCCACTGTTTTGGACAAACTTTGTTCGAGTGCGCAGCACGAGACACGCGATGAGAATGTATTCTTCAAAGCCACAGAAGCTTTAACAAAAGAGAATTCACAATCATCAAATTAAAGTAAAGGACCTATTGCTTTTGAGTTTCACAAGCTTTTTATTCATTTGTAGGGAGGTACAAAGGCCGAGCACGTAGCGAGAGGTAAATTCGTAACCAAGCGCGGAGCGCGAGCTGAGATTAAAATCGAACGCAAAGCGCGATATCCGAAAGAAGCGCACCCTAGACACGCTCAAATGTGCGAGCGGAACGCGCGACGAGAATATGCCTGCACAGCGGTCACATTTATTGTTCATAGAATCGAAGCCTTGACTCATTTTCTGTTCCGGAAAAAGATCCTCTTACTCAGGAAAAGTCCTCTTCTGTAGAAAGGATATTTCTTAAGACAAATGGAATCTTCTTCAAAATTTGGAGTACCGAGGATTTTTATCTGTTACGAAGGGGATCTTTTCAAAGCGAACATCAACTTTTCACGACATACTTTACATTATCTTTCAGTCAAGTGATTCTGTTCAAGTTAGAAAAATATAGCACGTGATTCACAACTGAACGGGCAAGAGGACAATGCTTTTGTTTCAAGATACCTTTTTATCTGAATGCTTTCCTCAAATGAAACTTTTTTTATGTGAACAAACAACAAGTTTAATTGAAAAATGCCACTTCCAGCAAGAACTTTATACGCTGGATGTCTAAGAATAGCATTTTCTTGATCATATGAACCCTTAATCTCTCTGTTTATATTAAGTATTAAAAAATATTGTATTTTATCCTTTGAGAATAGAAACGAATTTCCATTAAACTTCAATTGATTCCCTTTTTAAGAAAATAGTTGTGAGACATATAAGATATAACATAAAAAAGTGGATAACACGAATGAATTACTATATTCTTTCGAATATAAGTTACCCCTTCCTGAGCTTTATACACTGCGGTTTGAAAGTATTTTCTGGATTGTGTGAAAGTGGAATTTCTGTGACCCTAATTATATAAATTATTTTATTAGAAACACGTTAGAAATTTCCAACCTTAATAACGAATTTATTTTTCTTTCATCTCTTGATCACACATATTACTTAAAGTATTTTGTCTCTCAACTATTTTTTTAAAATCTTGTATACGATTTCATGATTTGGAACTGTTGCAATTTTTTACAGGGACTTCAATTTTATCAAGATTGAACTTTTTCAGCCTATTTTATTATCAATAGTTGAGATTGTGGCAAAGGTTACAAGCTTTCAGTGTGAGTTTAATTAAAATCTACCTTATCCCGTATTAACTCAAACCATCCACTAAGTGATACGTAATTTATTTTTCTTATATTATTGAAATTTTCAATTTTTACTCACGTTCCTGAAAAATAAAGAACAGATATCAAAAATTGAATCATAGCATAATAAGGGAGCACTTTTGGTAAAATTGAGTTTACAGATTCTTCATTGAGGATTTTCTATTCTTTTTATCGGATTTTTATCGTATCGGGTTTGTTTATTGATCTAATGGTACAGTCAATCTGTCACAATAAGGCCGTTTTGGGAAAAAATACCATGAAACTTTTTTTTTGCGGAAATCGCTAGAAAAGCATTCAAAAAGCCCAACCTGTAAAAATGCGGGATCGTTCAGCGGCGGGTTTTTTTAACAACTCAAAAAGTTTTTGGATTTGATGTATCTCAGATATGGAAGATTTTCGGAAAAATTTGTTAGGACGAAAAATGTTGGGGGCAATGTCTTCTACAACTTTTACAATTGGGTCGACATGCTGCGATGAAAAGTGCAATTGATGGATGGCGCCTAAGTACTAAAAAAAAGTGTATTTTCAATGTTGCACGCCCAGCAACATTTTTTAGCACATTTTTGTACAGCTGGTTTGATATAAAATTTCATAAAACCTTCTGAATTCATGTTCAATACTAAAGTCAGCATAGTTTCGGAAGAAAATTACCAATAATAAATATTAATCCATGATAACGATTTATCATAATTAGGAATAAGTTGAAAGTTCTACTAACAAAAAAATCATTTATTCGGTCTGGAGTAATGATTTATTATGTACCCAGACTAACGTCGCCCTCGTCGGAAACAATGGGAAATCTATTGTGACAGGTTTGTCACGCTATAACTCGTGAACGCTAAGTTGGACAAGAAAAATCCAAATTATACATTTTGTAGGTTTTTTTGAGACAAACAACTTTGTCATTGACAGTTTTGGGATAAAAATTTTTTTTCTGTGCCAAAAAGCGATAAAACGCTTTCTTTTGGTACTTTTGTGCTATCTATAAATTGCCATTTTTATCGCAGCATGTCAATCCAAGAAAAAAAAATACAAAACATTGCCCCCAGCATTTTTTGGTTCTACAAATTTCCCCCGAAACCTACGATTTCCGAGGATAAATGAATGAAATATAATTCGTCTCGACTCGTATGTTAAGAGGTGGTCTATAGTATATCTAATATAAATGATTCATTTTTTCTGTGTTGAATAATTTTCTAACAAAATGTGCGCTTTTTGTGAAAATGATGAAGTCCAGCGTTAACAAACGAAACACGGATTTTTACATTTTAATACCAAAATAAACTATAAGGGCAGTAGACTAAAACAGGGGTGATCTGAAATTCGAATTAATAAACCTGGCCGAAACCTCAACTCCAATTTACGTATTGAAAAATACATTATTTCATGAAAAGTCATACCAAATTTTCAAAATTTTCTTTCGTCCGAAATATTTCCTTCTTGAAACATGAATTAAACGAGAATATTATCATATCCCTATAAATGAATATTCTTTTCGATTTTCCAGACTATTAGATCAAAGTGAATTGTTTATATAAATTTTGTAGAGGTGATTTCGGATGTTTTATAAGAATAGAATATGAAAAATACTCTTATCATTTCATTTTTTTAATATCGTTGACGCGCTTTTCTAAGTATTCCTTAGAATAGTTGTGTACATTTTTGTTCCTTCCGAAGGCTCAAACAAAGATATTGAAAAAATTTCATTGCAGCCATGGACCACAGAAGGTATGCATATATGTAATAAACACCTTCAATTTTTTTCCATCTCGTTTTATATGGAAATTACTTGATAATTGTAAGGATTCATTTCTTAATTAAACCGTAATCAAAGAGAAGCATGGTCAAAGGGAAACGTGTTAGGATTCGTCATTATTTCCATCATACTTTATACGCTTCCTTGCTAATGAAAAAGTCCCTTGAAATGAGTAAGCAGACTTTTCATCTCTTTATTTGGCCCAAGTATAATAATCCTGGATAAGAAAATTCCTTATTAAACGGGTTGAAAAAATCTAATAAGCTTACTACTTTAATAAAGGTTCTCTCACAACTGTCTTTATTACAATTTGTTTGCATGTTTTTCTTCCTTGTTATTTATTTGAAAATATTTTTAGAAAACATATAAATATAGAAATGTAATGATTATATCAATAAAATGATACATATAATATGTTTAATAATAGGAAACTATACTATCAAATTAAACAATTGTTTCACCTTCTTGGTTGACGGCAATTGACATTTTTATCACTGGTATTAAAAAATATCAAAAATTTCAAAAATACAATATTCCAAAAAGATTTCAAAAAAATTTATCAAAAAATTCCACAATAAAATGAAATGAGCAGTATATAAACGATATCTCGACATGCTCTTTCCGAGAATGCTATGTTCAGATCAAACTCAAGAATAGTTGTATATCATTTCAAAAAACTTAACTTATTTAACTCACGAAGCTTGATTGACAATTCAAGTATTGATTTGATTTGATTTATTAATAAGTAATAACCCAACAGTACAAGTACCAATTTAAGGATTATTTGATACACTGAATGTATATACATTTGCGTCTTATTCTAGTTGCCTAATCCTATTGATCGCTTGTTCAATATATAGACTTTCATTTTCTTTCTAAAGGTGTATAAAGATACCTCGAACGAGTCCTCATCTAAAATATCGGCTTCTTAGAACAAATTTAATTCCTTAGATAATCTAAACATCGGTGAGTTTTGTAGTATTGAATTATTCGTCAGAGCAACATAGAGTAGTTCAACAGACCTAGCATTCACACGAGGAATTTTAAAGTGTAGGCAAGCTAAAATCTCTGGGCAGTCGATTAGTCCTCTTATTACTTTGAAAATGAACGTTAATGATAAAATCAAATGTCTATTCTGAATTTCGTAGGCATTGCATCTTTTACATAATTTATTATAATCGCTACCACGCTCAGGATAAATGCCATCTTCTCTGAAGGTTAACCATTTAAAGCACCGATTTTGTACCTTCTCCAATGCATTTATTACATTTTTGTTGAAAGGACACCAAATTCGAGATGCGTCTTCTAATTTTGATCTAACAAAAGAGTTATAGAGTACAATGAGTGCCTCTCTTTCTTTAAAGTCCTTGCATGATCTTAGAATAAACCCTAGCATTTTGTTGGCTGCATTTATAGTAATTTCTGCATGCTCTTTAAATGTGAAATGGTAGCTAAAGTTTAGTCCTAAGTCACAAATTGAATAGACTCGCTCAATCTTTACTCCATTTACCTGATAATCAAATAATATTGGCTCTTTCGATCTATGAAAAGTTATAATTTTGCATTTATCCACATTCATACGTAAACCCATTCCAGCACACGACTTGATAAACTCCAGAAGCTCCACCTGAAGAATCAGGCAATCCCTAATGTTCTTTACTTTGTATAGAACCTTTCTATCATCGGTAAATAACAACTTTTTTGCTCGTGTAGCCCTGACACCGTTAAATAGAGCTGTAAATAGCGTGGGTCCCAAATTCGAGCCCTGAGGTACGCCAGACGATGGTATGAATGGGTCAGAGCTACAACCTGCATACTGTACAAAATTTGGCCTATTAGAAAGAAAGTTTTCCAGTAGAGTTACTAGATTACCAGGGATATCAAACTTCTGGAGCTCTTCGATTACTTTTGTATGGTTCAGTTTGTCGAAGCACTTCAAAATATCTAAGTAAACAACATCAACTTGTGTACCTTCGCTTAGCGCTACGGCAATGAATTGTGACAAGACCGTCAGATTCATGATGGTTGATCTACCTGTTACGAATCCGTGTTGTGAATCAATAACATATGGTAACATAGACGAAGAGATTTCATTAGCGACACATGCCTCAAAAGCTTTAGAAATGTTGTTTACAATAGAGATAGGTCTGTAGTTCGTTATTACTGATTTGTTACCACTTTCAAAGATCGGACAGACTCTGACTTCTTTCCAGCAAGCTGGGTATATTCCCTTTTCTAATGATAAATTATAAATGTACGTTAATGGGCCTGATAACACAGCTGCGTTGAGCTTTACAAGGAAACTAGGTAAACGATCTGTTCCAGAGGTCATTTTATCTGGAAGCGCCTTCAGTGCCCTTTTTACGTCAGCCTGGTCTAGTTTTATTCTATAACCTAACTGTGCTTGCCTAGCATTACATATATTTGTATTATTGTTCGTTGGTTCATATACGCTATCAAAATATTTTGCGAATGCATTTACAATTTCTTTTGGGTCATCGAACGTAATGTCGTTTAGGTACATGATACCCGGTAACCTGCTCTCTCTCTCTCTCTCTTTAACTCTCCTATGTTGTTCCAAAATTTATTCGGGTCGGTCGTCAGAGCCTCCTCCGATCTTCTAGTGTAGTTACTATAATCTCTTTCAATTAAGATTCTTACTTCTGATCTTACTGCTTTCAACGATTGTTCCAAGTAAATACTTTTCTCAATTATAATTGTATTTCTGATTTTCTCTTTGCATTTTATTTTAGTTATTAGTTCCTTTTAGTACCACTGTGGATATTTTTGTGAATTATCATCTTCAAGAAATTTTGGCACCACTTTATCTATATTGTGTAAAAATTTGGAGTAAAATAAACTACAGGCTATCTCTGGATCGTTTATAAAATACAAATCATTCCACCCAATGTTTCCTATTCCTACGCAGAGAGTTGCTTTTGTTACTTTTCTATAATTGTACCTATTTGAGCAAGATCTGCTAGTTATAGACCTAATGTGATCTGAGGATTTATGCGATGTATTTATTATGATTTTCAGAGCAGGGTGATATTCATCCTCTTTCACCATTGGAGGTGTTCGAGTTACTTGATATGAGTTAAATTTTGCAAATATTAGATCCAGACATAATCCATTAGCATTCTTTATATTGTTATATTGTTCCAGCTCTAGAGAATTACCCATAGAATCTAAAAACTAAAGTTTAGGGTCATATATGCTATTATTCCTTGTTAGTATAAAGTTTCTTGCATTAAAATCTCCTGTAATTATAATAGGAGTTTTATGGTTCAATAAAGAGTCTACAAGCAATTGAATAAAGTCAGTGTAATCGATATTTTTAATTCCAGGTGGTATATACATTGCCGTGATAATAAATGAGCCATAGTTGGTAATAACTTTAATAGCTACACAATCAATTAGTTACTGCGCATTTATTAAAGGCACTAAGTTTATTTCACATGATTTAAATTTCTTCTTCACTGAAATTATTACCCCACCCCTTCTAGAGCTATTTCTATCTTTCCTATGTGTAGTAAAATGAGAGTCATGGAAGAATTCGTTGGATCCAACATTATCCTTTAACCAAGATTCTGTCATAGAGCAGATATCGTATGTATATAAGTCCCCAAAAGTTTTTACCGATTTTGTTTTGGTATTCAGTCCCCTAACATTTTGATAGAAAATTTTTCTAGTTTTACAATCATCAAAGTAAATTTTGTTTGCAGTACTTTTTACCTGTAGTGAGGAGGTGGTGTTTAACTGCGGACATGTCCCTCTCGTGACATCTTTGCAGCCTTTTCCTGCGATTGTTTTATGGCCACTATTTTTTGTTGTCCTTGTGATCATATTATCTTTGGATTTTCATCCCCGTTTTCCTTCTTCTCCTCCATCAGTTCCTTCATCTTTTTGAATTCGTGGTTCTGCAACCTCGTGTGATCTGCCCTGATGTGTAAACCCGATAAATTCGGTGCTAGCTTGTTTTTTTTTTTTGAATAACGAATTGTTTCAGACAGTTTTGCGCATTCGCCTCTGTTGATAGGATTATTTTGACTGGTCGTGGTCTGGTTGATGCCTGTACATATTTTCCCATTCTTAGAACTTTTATATTCTCATAATTATCACCAGTTACCTTAGAAAGTATCTCATGCACTTTATTTTTTGTAGTCGAGTCATGCTCTTGTGTTTCCTTATTTAAATCACCACTACTTTTATTGTCAGGTAACCCTGCTAGCCCAAATATCATTATGTTTTTCTTTCCGAATTATCTTTCATTCAGTTCTAATATAGTGAGAGATGTAAGTAAGTCACCTGATTGATTTGTTGCTTGTTGATCCTGTATTGTAGAAAGTTTAGCTTCTAACTCATCAATATCTGTGATATCGGTTTCTACTGCATTCATTCTTGAAGTCAGCCTACTGATGCTTTGCTCTAGTTTTCTGAATTTTGCATCTACCCTTCTTCTTTCTTCGTTTAACTTATTTTTGAGCTCTTGTAGACAGGTGTCAATAGTTGCCTTAATTTCCTTGTTCAGTTCATCTTTCAGGCTCTGCGTATGGAGCTGCAATTGATCATTGAGGTATTTTTGAATGTTTTCGTTTTGTTGCGTAAAACATGCATCCATTTTTTTGGTAAGCATTTCTTCAAAGTCCTCTTTTGATAGTGGAGTTGGCGATTTGGATCTTCGACTGCAGCATTTTGTGAATACACCTTCGGGTTGTTTTTTCCCTTGTCTCACACATCTAGAGTGGCAGTAAGACCCACATCTGGCACACGACACCGGCTCTTCCTTTATTTCATCATTACATTCACGCAGACTTTGGATGACATATTTGATAGTGAGAGTTGTCTGTTCACCTTTGTATGTAAACACCCCTTGAGGTCAGTTAGCGCTGATCAGCCGGTAAAGATGACGTACTTCTGTGACGTCACACACGAGACGATCGGTATAATGTTTCAAGAATGCTCCGAATGTACCAAATTAACCGTAATATTTTCTAAGGACCTTCTCATGATTCACTGATATTGCACCTACTTGAGAGGCCCGGAACTTCAAGAAATATGTTTGGATAATCAATCAACCAATATTTCCACTAATAGCCAAATTTTAACCGACTTATTACATTACCACATTGAATAACAGAATAAATTCTGATTTCTGAACAATCCTTTCGAACACAAATCTTTTCATTCCGGCACAAATACATCCGGATTTTATGGATCAATTACATAATTCTGCTCCTTATTCACTCAAACTTAATAATCCGACCGAATACAGAATAAATCCGATGATGAATTAGAAAGTTTTAACACAAGACCGAGAGCTCGACGCAACGTGATCTCGGACCGGTAGCCATCTTTTTTTCATTTTCGTAATTCGCATTTTTGAAATGCGAATTTATAGATTTATAATTTCCATTGTTCAAGTCTGACGTCACTTTTCACTCAGTAAGAAGTACTTTTTGCTCCCTAGAGAGTAAAAAGTAGAGCTTTAGCCCCGCTTCATAGGCGTCAAAAAGGGATACAATCATTCATGCGTTATAAGAACGTATATTCTTTGACCTTATATAATACTTCCATTCCATAAGTATTATCATTTCTATATAATAATTGAGAATATTCATGACGAAATCAAAATATGTTTGCATTAACTTCTTATTGAGTTGAAAATAAATAAAACTTTCCGCATTAACATTAGATAAACATGTTTTTGTAA
>WSXT02088228.1:0-11797 GCA_011762715.2 Neuroterus valhalla
TTGAAAATTCAAGATGTGAAATTTCAGACGATTCTAATACTTTCTCAATCATAAATGATGAGAATGTAAAAAGGAGAGATACAAAGATCTCAGAGAACACCTACAACGGCAATATCGAGGATATTCGGTTCAATCAATCGTTCTTATCATCGGTGCTCTTGGAGGTGCGACGCCTTCACTGGTTAGCAACCTTGAAGCCATCCCCATGTGCCAAAAATATGCCGTGGCAGCTGCCGGATGAATGCAAAGGGCAGTCATTCTTGGGTCGCTCTGCATGCTTAAGACACACGAAGTTTTCACCGGCCCGTCGTTGTGATTTTGTCGCGCATGTGGTCACTCATCTCATGGTCGTGAGACGTGGCCATAGGTGTGTTTAACTGTGGTTCGACTTGGAGCTGGTGCCATTCTTTGAATGACAGTTGCTCCCAGGTGGGCCCCGCGGTGGTTGTTCAACCAAATTTCGATATATATATATATATATATATATATTGTAAATCTCACTTCGGTAGCTGGATATTTTTCATTTGGAGCGGTTTTTAAAAACAGCTTTACTTTCTTAGGTGTGAATACATTCGATTTTTTGCTCCGAAATTCACGAGACTGCTTCTTCATAAATGCACGCAACGTATTGGAGGTTCCAAGTCGATTTTTTCTATATTCCTTATTGTGCTTTTTAACTTCGAAAATAGAGACCAAAGAGTTGTATTCTTCATAAGCGGATTCATAGGTTTTTTTTGAGTTAGTCGGCAATAAATTCCACACAACATTGTTTGCTGTTTCACGAAGATCAGGTGGTGTACATTGCAAATCACTTTCACTTTCGGAACTCATTTTCTTTTGTGAAACGTCTTGAACTAGAATTTTCATTTCGACGCTACTTGACACGTGTTGACGCGAAAATGTATAGGTAAGAATTACTCTATAGAGTACAGTCTATATCTTACATGAAAACATCGGGCTGAAGCACCGGACATGATTCTCCTCAAGAGGCAATACTATCTCGAGTTTTTTTCCTGCTCTGGAAACAGCACTTTCTGGCTCGCTTCAAATGCTCGAGAACTCGTGGTTTTCATGCATGTGTTGAAAAAAATTTTTTCCTCCAAGAAAGAAGAAATCTGAATCTGAAAAGGCGAAATTTCAACTGAACCTTTGATCTTCCATAAAACCATCTAACGGGGAGATGAAAACATTAAACCAAACGGACGATATTTGAACAAAATGCAGGACTTTTTCTACCAAATTGATAAGTTTGCAACTAGAAGGATACACTCTGAACGAACAAAAGATAAGGTTCCAACTTGAATAATAAATCTCCATCAAAAAATTACTTCCCAACAAAATGGTCGAACGTGATTATGTTAAAATAAGCAATGCAAAATATGAATTTTCAACGAAACAGTTCCTTTTTACAGATAAGTTTATTTCCAACCCAAACCTATAAGATTTCTCATAATGCGGTTTTCCCGTCCAGCAAAGTAGTTCATTTTTGGACCAAAAGAAGAAAACTCTCAAAAAAATAATGTGATTGTGGAAGTCATGTTATATAATTTTACTTTTTTATAAGGAGCAACTTCTAAAAACCAATTCATTTCGAGGGAACCAAGAATAAATTTTTGTAAATTTAGGCTTTCATAGCTGAGCAAAGTTATTCATTCAACGTGACCTCTGTTACGAGGTTTGTAAAGATTGATCATGGAAAAATTATGTCAGATAAGGAGAGTTGATTCAAATGATTAGTATTAGATATAACTGATATAGTATCATAAAAAGAAATGAAGATTGCACAATACCAGATACGAATCCTCCTCCTTTATTTGAAAATTCAAATTCTAAGAGAACTTAACAGTTTTTGATTCCATGCAAGTAGAAGATTGTCGAACCAATATTTGTGAAATTCATAAATTTTTAAAGATCACTAGTAATATTATATTTGGCTGGAAAACAAAACTCTTTCGTAGTCATTGATGATTGATTATTCCCTTTATTCATACGTAAATCGAGCTTCTTTCCAGAAGATTTTCACCTAATTGAAACTCAAACAATTAATCTTCTTGTAGAAATTTACAGTATGTCGAGAAATCTTCTGAAATTAGGAAAAAAAACAAAAGCAATCAGAGTAAAGAGGAAAAAAACAATTGAGCAACAGGCAAAATTCAAAGTTCCTTATGAATTCAAACTTTGTTTCAATATTTTTATTTTTATCTCCTGCTATTCTTCATTTTCTACTAATTTTGCATCGCAACTAAAACCAATAAACCTCCATAATATCAGTTTCCAGACGATCTCAAATTCTGTATTTTGATTTTGTGAAAGATTCGCAAATGGTGGGCCACATTTTGAACTGAAAATTTCATGAAAAATACTATCAGAGAGAAAATGATATTCAATACGTAATAGCCTCACTATCATATCATGCGTAGATAACAGTCATAGCACGTGATATTTACAATCCATTTCCTTGTTTAATTTGAAACTATTCTGGCTGTTTCTCCAATCTTATTAACGCAAGAATTTTATATAAATGTGCTAAATCATTAGGTGGAGCTTTATCATCGTCAGTATAAATAGCGGTGATTCTTGTACATATTCATCAGTAAGGCCTACGAAATCTTCTGATTGCAAGAATGAAGATTCTCACTGGAACTTTTGTCCTCACAATTGCAGTTGTTCTGCTTGATCCTATTGGTAAGAGCCCAAATTTCTACTGCAAAAAAAATCCGATTATATTACAACTGCGAAGAGGATCGATTATGGATTTGATCGATCAGTCCAACAAACTATTGAGTTAATCCAAAAAAGGCAAAGCTCCAAAAAAAATTAAATCCATCATAAAAACAGACTTTTACAAAAAGTAGCCGAAAAGACAAATTCTTTCCCTGAAAGTGGAACCATATAACAAACGAATGAATATTTAAAGCTTAATCCTTAAATGCCACACGTCAAAAAAATGTCAGTGATAACACACGGGGTTGTTCGCACCACAACTGCAAATAATTTCTCGAATTGTACATATTTACGGTAATACGTACCTAAAACTCATTTTGGGTGTCCCTCAAAGCCTTGCGAACAGTATTATCTTGCTCTTGTTGTAAAATGCAGATGCTCATATAGTTAAAAATAATGCAATAATTGAAAAAGTGAAAAACAGACACTTCGTGGTATCTTTTTTTCAGTTTCTGATGTATTTTATGAAACTTTCACGGAATACTCATTTGATAGTGCTGTTTAGCGTGAAATAAGTCTCAGTATCTGAATTTGAAGAAAGGTATTTATTTGAAGGAATGAAGTGGGAAAATGGAGGGTGAGAGAAACAAAAATATGGGGTCATGCACACTCATTCTATTCGCTACAAAAATCATCAAAAAGATATAGTAAGCGTTGGAACGAGGAGAGAATGCTCGATAAAGCGCTCGGAGAAGAGGAAGGAAGGAGAAGTGCGCTAATCTTGCGTTGGACACCCATGTTTCAAAAGTATTCTACCCAAGTATCTCCTCAACCTCTTCATCATCTCCTCCGAAGCCTCTCCACTTTTCGCCAGCAACACTATGTCATCTGCATACGCGAGTTACCCACTTGTAAACCTTCCCACCCACACTCCTCCTACCACGCCTTCCTTTAGATTCACTCTACACGTCAGTGATTGAGATCGCATAAAGCGTTGGGCTGATCAGGCACCTCTCCTTCAACCCCTTATCTATCCAGGAACCCGCCAAGATCCTGTCTCCCTCTCTCACACTATTCTTCGTCTCTTCATATATATCCCTTGTCCTCTCGATGACATCTCTCTCTGATTAACTCTCTTCCACCACCTTACACGGCCTCTTCCTATCTACAGATGAGAATGCGCCTTTAGGACCCACGAAAAACGCGTACATTTTCGTCTCTTTCTCCGCTTCTTCTATGTTCATTGCGTGCTTCAGAATAAAAATATTCTCAATAGTGCTCCCACCTGTATACTAAGAAAACCGTATTCACCAGTGTGATACCTTTATACTTTTGTTGCCTATCCCTGTCCGCCTTCTAATAAAATAGTGCTATCAGTCCAGATCTTCACTTTCCTGAACCCCTTGCGAAACTCACTGAGCTCTGAGAGACGTCCTTCACTCCTCCCTGCTGGATTTTCCACTTCCTACTTCTCTACGCTGCCCAAATCTATTTATCGTCTTCAACAATCCTTACTTTGATTCTCCTCTCTTCCTTGCTTTTCCCATTCAAGCATTATTCCCAGCTGCTGCCTCGTCTCTACGTACTCTTCTCTATTTACGGTTCCCTTATTCCACTTATTTTACTACCTGTTTTTCTTCCCCTTCATCTTTTAACATGTGCTGTTCCATTACGGTTTTACGATTCCAAACTCCTTCTTTTCGACCACTTTTCTTCCGCGCACACGCTTCAACTTTTTCCTTTAGATTTACTCATATCTCTTCTTCCGACTCCGTTTTGAACCTTGAATTTCCTAATTGCTTCTGATTCTTCTTTCTGGCCTCTCTCGCCCTTATCTCGCTGTTCTGCATCGATACTTCTTCTCCGCCTTCTCGCCACCCATCCTCTTATCTAAGAAATCATTGCCTGATGGTCTAATTCTATCTTCCTACATACTTCGAATCTCTCTTCCCCTCCTCTCAAGCTTGCATATTTATGACCACATAGTCCATCACCGATGCCCGCACTTGACAGACATATGTGTATTGTCCATCCTTGTCCCCTACCGAATGCAGATAAAAGCAGTTGATTCTTATCAACAGCGAATGTTCTAATGCAAAAACGAACTACTTTTGAAAGGCTTCCCCTGAAATATTGGTAAAAAATCAAGAACAGCGATGTTGGCACACGAACCGTGACCATCGTATGCTTTCTATTATCCAGTATCTCTGTAAAAAAATTTTCCCCTCCTTATCCTCGCATTGAGTCCCTCTACTCTAGTAGCACCATACTCTCAATTCTCTAACTCAAAAAATATTCCACACTTCCTTTAATCCTTTCCATTGTGTCCCTATTGTACATGAACACAACATTGCACGTCAACCCTTAAATCTTCATAATCCTTATTTTAACTCCCTTCATCCCACCCTACGATGGATATCTTTTCAGAGACCACTCTAATCTTTGTCATAATTCTCCTCTTATCCCTTCCTTTCTTGTTCAATCCGTTTGCTTCTTGAAAACTCTACCTCAACCCTCTCGTTAACCTTGATTCTATGTTAATCTATGTTAATCCAACGCCGCACCTTTACAACTCCTTTGCCCTGCTTTTCACACACCCTCCTACTCCCTACAAAACGAGTACCTGCGCACTTATGTCAAAGCTTCTATCTCTTGATTCCAAGTCTACATTTTCTCTTCTACTTTCCTCTGGGCTTTCTCGGCATTCTCTTTCCCTCCTCTGAAACAAGAGGTCTTCTCCTTCACTTGCGCTGGACACTGTATCTCTGACTTTCTTGTTCCCCCCTTTTGCCTTCAAAAATTTATATATATTGTTGGCAAAATTGCCTTTTATGGTAGAAGATATTTCCGATTGGTAGGAATCCTACTACATGATTGAGATGATTGAGAACTGTTCGAATCTGTTGAAATGAATTATACAAATGATATCCAATATATCTGCGAAAGCGTGACGAATCTCATTCTGTTACAGAATCCAAACCGAGTAATACAGGAGCATTTGATAATCTTAGGCATAACAACCACGAAGATGGGATGTTTATCAGACATAATCGGGTCTTCAAGCCAATTCAAGAATATAAATCCGGCGTGGTAACAATATCGCAATTGCGGGAATATCATCCGCTAAATCTTACACCGATGGGAGTAGTCACAGAACTTATTACCCCAACTGGGACAACCACATTGGGCCTAAATCCAATAACAGGTTAGCAAAGCCCACCTAGTTGTTGTTATAATTGTTTCTTGGAGAATTTATTGCCATGTTCTGAAATGATTGATATACATGAAATTTCCAATATATCTGCGGAATCATCACAAATCTCTATTTTTCTTACAGAATTTCTTCGTCTAATAGGTCATGAAAATTATGTACCTGGGATGTTCGTCAAAGATAATCGTGTTTTCAGACTAATTGGAGAAAATAAGGAAGGCGGGAGACATATAGCAAGATTTCAGGAATATGATCGGCAAAGTCTTATGAAGAAGAAAGTATTCAAACTAGTTCTTCCATCCTTACCACTACATCCAGGCCAAACATCACAACCAGGCAATCCCTTGTTCTGATGCGCAAGCAATGAAAAGATGTAAAATCTAACTAAGATGCCAGAATGGAAAATAAAAATGAGTGCAGTACTTTTCTTTAGTTTTCAATGCAAAACAAATGTTCAGTTATCATAATCTGAGGGGCTGACAACAAACTTCTTTACCAATTTTTGCCTCTTTTCCATACAAATTTTTAGGACAAAAAGATACATTCCCCTACGGACACTTAACTTCCTAAACCACAACTTTATTTCTTATAGAAAAAGATGAATTGCTCATAATAAAAAACATCAATTTCAGGAACGCCGGAGTAGAATTTGTCAGCGTATAGGGTTTCTCGTTTGACCATTGGGCTGAAGGAGGAAGTGAACCATTTCTTGAGGAGAATTGAATGATAATAGAAGTTTAAGGGTTTCAAATTCTCATATTGCAAATAACGTTATGACAAAGGTTTTATTTTTAAATCGGGGCACGCGCGTCACTGCTATCCTGTAGGATGTGATTCTACTTCAATCCTCTTCTTTGTGTTAGACGAGCCACATCGTTTTACATTTTTTTGTTAGTCAAGAATGAGGGGAAGTAAAAGACGAGGCACAGTTTACTGTTGTGTTCGCCACACTCTAGGCGCATTTCAATATTTTTTGTATGCTTATCCTCAAGAGCGTAGAAAGATCTTAAAACGTATCTTTCGACTGTCACCGTCGGAAAAAGAATAAACACTATATTTCTCAATCGAATCGATCTTTTGGCATTGAGTAGTATATTTCCAGGTTTGATTTTGGAGTTCATGAATTCCGATATAGACCTAACCTGTCTATATGATAGTCCTTTAGCCCGCTGCCAGAAAGTGCAATGATAGGATAACGTATGCCCATGAGGCAGTTAGTATTTGCGGCCATGGTGATTAATATAAAAGCAAAATCAGTGCGTCCCCATGGAACTTATATGAGAAAAATCGACTTTTTGTCGAAAAATATTAATATCCTTTGTAAAACGATAGTACAATGTATGCCGATAACACTTCGCAATATTTTAACAAAGTAAACCATGAAAAAAAAACGGCATACGTACAGCGCAAGTCTTAGGCAATCTCGAAGGTCAACTGAGACCCTACAAAATAACACAAAACATCTCATTGTTGCTCCACGCTCCATGTGTGCCGATTTTTTTTCATGGTTTACTTTGTTAAAATATTGCGAAGTGTGATCGGCATACGTTATACTATTATTGTTTTACAAAGGATGTTAATTTTTTTTGACAAAAAATTGATTTTTGCCACATAAGTTCCATGATGACGCACTAATTTTGTTTTTATATCAATCACCATGTCCGCAAATACTGACTGCCTCATGGGCATACGTTATCATTTCATAAAACTTTTTGGCAGCGGGCTGACAGACTATTAGAGCTCATTAACTCTGCTTACGGACGTCGGTACACGCTTGAAGATGGCCGCTTCCTTTATCGGAGGAGACGTAACCTTGAATTTCTAGAGGGCTCATAAAACGGTCGCATAAACAGAACTCTGAACTCTCGGGAGTAGATGTACCACGGTTTATGAGGCGAACAATGATGTTACGAAACACCGCGGAAAACCGTAGATGAGTAGTGGAATGCGCGAATAATTGACAAACTTCACTCTCTACTCTCACTTTACTATACCCAACGAAACTACCAACGAACAGGCCTTCTCAACTCTAATGGGTGATTATAAAGAATTATAATAATTTTTCAAGTTGTAGCACAAGTTTCGGCCAACTCCCAACGCTGCCATTCAGTCCTGCTACACCCCACCCTGCTCACCGGATTCCGCATCTATCCTTGTCTCGCATGCGTTTTAAACCAAAATAGAGCCTTCAGAGTTGTTGCCACAAACAAACGGGGATGGACTTACAGCAGATGCTCCGTCTGTGGAAGCCGATGGCATTGACGTGCACGTTTCAGAGTCATGAAATGAAAGACACAAGAAAATTGAGAGAACACAAGAGAAACTGAAGGCTGCTATAGCTGCGTCTTGTGAGGCTATCTCTAATAATTTTTATCGTAACAATTCGGAGGAAAATGCCCTACTAGAATCATTGAACTCTTTTTGTTCCATTCTTATTGATCTGCTATGCGGAAACACTAAAATTAGGAGAAGCCTGATTGTTGCTCTTCATAAATCACCTCTCATAGACTCCTTGAGTTCAACCATTCCTGATGAATGCCGGTTTAGAAAGCATTTTGTTGAAAACGTCAAATCAGATGGAACTGTAGAACGAAGGTTAATTATATTCAAGCTGAAAAAGGCGACACCTTGAAACAATTTAAAAAACTTGAGAAACCTGCCCTATCAACAAGCGAAGAACTCAACTATATTGGGTGGGAAGGAGGAACAATGGACTTCTTTCCAATAATATTAAAAGATCCACAGATCCCATCTGAAGTCACCTCAACCGAGCTTACCACGCGAGAAGGATTTTAGTAATGTCACTGGTTGATTAAGGCCTTTTTTTGAGATTTGGAAGATTATTATTTCCGACCCATAAATAATGTGTTGGGTCAGGGGCTACAAAATCTATTTTCTTTCAAACCCCTAATGAAACCTATAGAGAATCGCGATATATGAGAATGCGAGCCTATATAATTTCAATTTGTTCTCAGCATATTTCTGTTCCTAAACCAGATAGAAGTAGCAGCTTCATTTTGATACGGAACATTTGAAACTTGAGGACCATAAGACAGCAATTGAATATCTAGGCATGGGCTGTTTTATTTCTTTCGGTCTTCAACAGATCCTTATGTATATTTATTTTCAAGTCTCCCGTCTGAATATGTGGACTCCTATCATGAATTCTGTTGTGGTATCACGCCACGATTGATATGGAATAAAATTTTTAATTAGATATTTTTAATATTCGGTGATTAGGAATTAAGCTTGTTTCTGCTCTCTCACCTTCCGTTAAGGATGTGGATCGCGTGACCCTACGCGGGACTCGCGGTCAACCCCTTGCGCCTGGTGGCTTTCCGCATGCCCGGGTGTCTTGTCTCGTTCGGCGGATCGGATATCTCATAATATTTCTTTTACTGGCGTGCATGTATGCATGAAGTAAGAGGATAGCTGTTTTCTTCCAATCGATGAATAAAATAACAATCAAAATGATTTTCTTCCAACGTGAAAGAGCAAAGCTGCTGTCGGTGGTCCCGCGACCGCTCTTTTTTTTTACTTTTTTCCCAAATTGTATATTTTCCGGGAATTCACAATAACATTGTCAATAAAATTTAAAAAGAGAGTCCACCACCAGTTAGTTCCTTTCACATTGATTCTATATTTGCATATTCGGTTGTAATGTAAATCAACACCCAACATATGCGGATTAAACTTGACTATAACTTTTGACTAAGGCATTGGCTCTTTCCTTTTCTTTATGCTCTTCACAGTTTCCATTCTGCTTTTACATATACGGTTTTCACGAATCGTCCTAGTAGGATATAAACCGTTTTCATTCAGCAAATAGAATAATTTGTGAGAAGAGAAAAAGTTGTCGAAAAACACGCAATGAAGCAATAGTTGCTAAACAACTGACAACATTTTCAGTACCACGTTTTCTCCTAGTACCAAATCTTTATCACGTGTGGTTGCTTTTCCGCCGTAACGTATAAATTTGTATGAGTAACAATTAAAACTATATAGACACCAGAGTTTAAAGCCGAACCTGATTCGACAATATGAAGAATCCCGTTATATTCGGCCTCGGAAAATAGATTCGATGAAAAAATAGTAAAGGAAATCCCAGATTCGGCTTATGGTTACACTTTCCATTAATATTATTCCGAACATCGCATTGAATATCACATACAAATTACAAATATCATGTATGTATATAAAATAAAACATTGGTTCTACAACCACCGCAGGGTCCGCTTGGGAGCAACCGTCATTCAGGAAAATGGCACAAGCTCCGAGTAGAACCGCGATATAACACATCTATGGCCACGTCTCACGACCGTGAGATGAGTGATCACATGCACGACAAAATCACAATGAAGAACCGGCGAAACCCTCCTGCGTCTTAAGGAAAGGAAGCGACCCAAGTTTGACTGCCCTTTGCATCCATCCAGCAAGTGTCACGGTATGTCTCTCAATGCATCCCACTACATCTGAATGAACCTTCAAGCTTTTCAAAAAACAGATGATAAGTCTATGGGGAGTTAAATTACAAGCTTTCTGGTAATCAATCCAAGCCATCGACAGATTGCGTTTGTGGTTTGCAGCGTCTTTGCAGACACTCCTGTCGATCAGCAGGTTTTCCTGACAGCCTGCTGCGCCTCTTTTCGATTTTCGTTGTTCGTAAATCTCACTCCATACAGGTCCAATTATCCGAACAATCCTGTCATTCATTATAGATGTAAAGATCTTATACCCCGTGTTTAGACGAGTTGTTGGCCTGTAGTCCCTTGGGTTGGAAAAGTCGCCTCTCTTCGGTAGGAGAGTCATATCACCAACCACTGCGGAATAGGAATCTCCGACTTTAAATATGAGGTAAAGATGCAGGCCAGATGTTGGTGTGTAGAAGTGAACTTCTTCCACCAAAAGTTCCTAATACAATCCGGACCAGCAGCGAAAAAGTTCTTCGTGCCCCTTAGTGCTGTCCTTACCTATTTGGCAGTGATTGGTGGGCATTCCCTCTCGGATATCATGGGGTTATTGCACAGCTCAATGAAACGTATGATATTCTCCGTGCCTCTATTTAATGGATGCTTCGCTTCGTAAATCTTCCTCCAAAATGTCTCGACTTCTTCGGACTCCGTTGGGTTTTTGACAAGATCAGGAGAATCGCTAAAGAGGCACAATGAGTCAGCGAAAAACTTTTGTTTCTCTCTGACCCATCCCTCCCTCTTTTCAATTCTCCTCTTCGCGTCAGATGGTACTCGTATTTTGTCAACAATGTGCTGCTTGATGGTCAGCAATTTTGAAATTTTCAGTGTGTGATGATGGATCCTCATTTTATGAGCGAACTTTTGGACCCTTGCCGTAAAAGGCTTACCAGATATTATGTAGTCAATTACAAACTGCATACAAGACGCGTTTTGTCTTGCCCAGCTAATCTGCTTGTTGGGATGATGCAAGCGCTACTTGGTTTTTTCATCAATCGTTGGATTGGACCTTTGATTTGAATTAGTCGAAACTCTAGCCGCATCATAAACTGAATAACTGATAGTCCAGAAGTCTGCGTCTTCTGAGAGATCTCCACGAAGTGTATCATCCAATGCAGCCAGATCATGGGGCTTGGGAGAGACCTGAATGTTAACGTTTCTCCTTGTCCTAAAATCGCCATCGTCTTTCAAGGGGAGCCTTGTTATAGCAGTTGACCTCAATATTGCTCCTTTACCATGGGCCATAGCATGAAAATGTTCTTCTGCTGGCACACCGAAATCTTCTTCGTGAGCTTGAAGATTGGCAAAACGGTTTTTACTTTAAAATGTTGCCCTGCACCGTCTGTGAAATAGTAAACCTTTATCGGACTATGATTAGCTTTAACATAATTCAGAATGATTTTTTGGTATTCATGAATGGCAACGGTGTCATGAGACAAGTTATTTGAAATTA